>WNWK01025782.1:0-28161 GCA_009830355.1 Cherax destructor
AAGCATATATGTGAACAGTATTTAGATAAAGGTAGAGAAGTTTTTATTGCATTTATGGATTTAGAAAAGGCATATGATAGAGTGGATAGGGGAGCAATGTGGCAAATGTTGCAAGTGTATGGAATAGGTAGTAAGTTACTGAAGGCTGTAAAGAGTTTTTATGAGGATAGTGAGGCTCAGGTTAGGGTGTGTAGGAGAGAGGGAGATTACTTCCGGTAAAAGTAGGTCTTAGACAGGGTTGTGTAATGTCACCATGGTTGTTTAATATATTTATAGATGGGGTTGTAAAGAAGTAAATGCTAGGGTGTTGGGGAGAGGGTGGGATTAAATTATGGAGAATTAAATGCAAATGGGAGTTGACACAGTTACTTTTTGCTGATGATACTGTGCTTATGGGAGATTCTAAAGAAAAGTTGCAAAGGTTAGTGGACGAGTTTGGGAGAGTGTGTAAAGGTAGAAAGTTAAAAGTGAACATAGATAAGAGTAAGGTGATGAGGGTATCAAACGATTTAAATAAAGAAAATTGGATATCACATTGGAGAGAGGGATTATGGAAGAAGTAAATGTTTTCAGATATTTGGGAGTTGATGTGTCAGCAGATGGGTTTATGAAGGATGAGGTTAACCATAGAATTGATGAAGGAAAAAAGGTGAGTGGTGCATTGAGGTATCTGTGGAGACAAAAACGTTATCCATGGAGGCAAAGAAGGGAATGTACGAAAGTATTGTGGTACCAACACTCTTATATGGGTGTGAAGCATGGGTTGCAAATGCTGCAGCGAGGAGGAGGCTGGAGGCAGTGGAGATGTCCTGTCTAAGGGCAATGTGTGGTGTAAATATTATGCAGAAAATTCGAATGTGGAAATTAGGAGAAGGTGTGGAGTTACTAAAAGTATTTGTCAGAGGGCTGAAGAGGGGTTGTTGAGGTGGTTTGGTCATTTAGAGAGAATGGATCAAAGTAGAATGACTTGGAGAGCGTATAAATCTGTAGGGGAAGGAAGGCGGGGTAGGGGTCGTCCTAGAAAAGGTTGGAGGGAAGGGTAAAGGAGGTTTTGTGGGCGAGGGCTTGGACTTCCAGCAAGCATGTGTGAGCGTGTTAGATAGGAGTGAATGGAGACGAATGGTTTTGGGACATGACGATCTGTTGGAGTGTGAGCAGGGTAACATTGTGTGAAGGGATTCGGGGAAACCAGTTAATTGATTTAGTTGGACTTGAGTCCTGGAAATGGGAAGTACAATGCCTGCACTTTAAAGGAGGGGTCTGAGATAGTGACAGCTGGGAGGGACTTTTCTCAGCTGTCGTATCTGAGCTCCTCTGCAAAGACAGTGATTATGTATGAGTGTGGTGAAAGTGTTGAATGATGATGAAAGTTTTTCTTTTGGGGATTTTCTTTCTTTTGGGTCACCCTGCCTCGGTGGGAGACGGCCGACTTGTTGAAAAAAAAAAAAAAAAAAATATATATATATATATATATATATATATATATATATATATATATATATATATATATATATATATATATATATATATATATATATATGTCGTGCCGATTAGGTAAAACTTGCGATTTTGGCTTAAATAGCAACGTTCACCTTGCCATATAAGACAAGTGAAAATTTGTGTATGCAATAATTTCGCCAAAATCATTCTGAACATAACGAAAAAAATATATTTCATTGTGTTTGTTTATTATTAAATTATTGTTAACGTATTTAAAATATATTTAGTTGGGTTAGGCTAAATTAAATTGCGCTTGTTGTAATAAGGTTAGGTAGGTTTTCAAAGTTTCTCTTGGTACAAAATTATAAATTCTTACATTAACATAAATGAAAAAATATATATCTTTAAACGTATAAGGGAAAATTTTAGAAAGGACTTAATTTTAGATGAGTTCTTGCTAATTGACCAGTTTTATCTAATCGGCATGACATATATATATATATATATATATATATATATATATATATATATATATATATATATATATATATATATATATATATATATATATATATATAGGTAGTAGGTTGGTAGACAGCAACCACCCAGGAGGTACTACGTCCTGCCAAGTGAGTGTAAAACGAAAGCCTGTAATTGTTTTACATGATGGTAGGATTGCTGGAGTCTTTTTCTGTCTCATAAACATGCAAGATTTCAGGTACATCTTGCTACTTCTACTTACACTTAGGTCACACTACACATTCATGTACAAGCATATATATACACACCCCTCTGGGTTTTCTTCTATTTTCTTACTAGTTCTTGTTCTTATTTCCTCTTATCTCCATGGGGAAGTGGAACAGAATTCTTCCTCCGTAAGCCATGCGTGTCGTAAGAGGCGACTAAAATGCTGGGAGCAAGGGGCTAGTAACCCCTTCTCCTGTATATATTACTAAATGTAAAATGGGAAACTTTCGTTTTTCATTTTGGGCCACCGCTTCGGTGGGAAACGGCCGACGTGTTGAAAGAAGAAGAATATATATATATATATATATATATATATATATATATATATATATATATATATATATATATATATATATATATATATATATATATATATATATATATATATATATATATATATATATATATATGCTAGGAATTCGCAAGAGCAGGCGAGATATTCACAAACACTGATCTCTGGCCGACGGAGACTCGAACCTACGAACCTCATGACAAGGTACGCAGTGCTTTACCGACCGTACCACACTGGTCCAATACCTTGGCATCCAGCTTTCGCTAGACGTTATTCCAAGGCAGCCAGCTTTCAGGCAGGAAGGCTTACAGCTTTTCATCTCATCCCCTGCATGCATCGACACAACTAGAGATTTTTACAATGCTAGGAATTCGCAAGAGCAGGCGAAATATTCACAAACACTGATCTCTGGCCGACGGAGACTCGAACCTACGAACCTCATGACAAGGTACGCAGTGCTTTACCGACCGTACCACACTAAACATCCTGGTATTCACAGCAGTTAAGTAAAATGACACAAGTGCAACTAATGAGACATTTTATTATGGCAACGTTTCGCTCTCCAGGAGCTTTGTCAAGCTGTTACAAACCTTGTATGGACACACAGGGTATATATAGGTTCAGAGTGAGGTGTAATACTAGTGGTGGTAGAGGTAGTAGTGATATAAGTCGTAGTAGTTGTAGTGATACAATAAGGTAGAACAATCAACTTGCACATGAGTAAAAGGTGATAAAAGTAATTACTTGGGTAGTATAAAAATAGGTTAGACAAATGTGGCTGCCATCACAGCCTTCACCAGAGTACCTAACATCCTGGTATTCACAGCAGCCTGTCATCTTAGCCTTCACCAGAGTACCATACATAGTAGTATTTATTCACTCTACCTACTATCATCCTTTACCAGAATACTATGCATCGTAGTAATCACTAAGCTACTACGCTACTACAACTTATGTAAACTTAAGCGTAACTGGAGTATTTTTTTCCCCCATCAGTGTCATTAATCTGATGCAATCGGACTATTGATGCATAAATGAAATATTCTCATGGATCACTCATTGCATGTCTTCTCTGTGGAAATTATTTTCCTCGGGAACCTCAGAGGTGTAAATCATGTATATTTATACGTAAGAAACGTTCCAAGTCACCCAGTTTTCCGTCCAACAAGTATCGTGTAAAAATTTTCGGGTGTTTTTTTCTGGTGTTTCATTAGCAAGTCTCAGGCGGTTCCTCCCGAGTGTTGCTATACAATGACCATTGTTATCACGTCAACCAAACCCATAAACGAAAACAATCATCATTCATCTTATTTTCTTCCTCTTTAACACGCTCGTAACATTCCTCAAGAAGAAGGTAAAACAAAATCCTCGTATTTCAAAACAGAGAGAGAGAGAAACATTACTCCAGCAAACCAACGAGACAAAGGAGCATCTGAGAGCGTAATGGCAGGAGGAGCGGGAAGTAATGAGGCTCGACAGGAAGGCCCCAGATCCCAGCAGCCCTGAGCCCGCACACTCTTCCTGTAATTAAGTATTTACATTTTTCTTTTCCCAAAAAACAGCGAGGCGGAGCTTCGACGCTCGTCCTGGATAAAAAAAAAAGTCTTACACGACAAAAAGGGTGGAGAGGTGAGACAGGCAGGTTAGTCTATCCAACACCTGTCTGTCTGTCTTCTACAGTATTGCTACATCTATTTCGTTTTTCCAGCTTCCTGAAATTCTCTTGTCTAGTAATGTTATTCTTGTAAATAAAGTTTGGTGTTATATGCACACACACACACACACACACACACACACAAATACACACACACACACACTCACACACACACACACACATACAACAGGCCTAGTGTCTAATCGACATGTGCCTAGGACAAAATGGTAACTAACACACACACTGTAAGAAGGCGTTTGACACAGTTTCACACAAGAGATTAGTGCAAAAACTGGAGGACCAGGCAGGGATACAAGGGAAGACACTGCAATGGAACAGGGAATACCTATCAGAAGACAACAGCAAGTCATGGTACGTGGCGAGGTGTCAGAGTGGTCGACTGTGACGAGCGGGGTTTCACAGGGGTCAGTCCTAGGACCGGTGCTGTTTCTGGTATTTGTGAACGACATGACGGAAGGAATAGACTCAGAGGTGTCCCTGTTTGCAGATGATGTGAAGTTGATGAGAAGTCAATCGGACGAGGACCAGGCAGAACTACAAAGGGATCTGGACAGGCTGCAGGCCTGGTCCAGCAACTGGCTGCTGGAGTTCAACCCCTCCAAGTGCAAAGTCATGAAGATTGGGGAAGGGCAAAGAAAACCGCAGACAGAGTACAGTCTAGGAGGCCAGAGACTACAAACCTCACTCAAGGAAAAGGATCTTGGGGTGAGTATAACACCGGGCACATCTTCTGAGGCGCACATCAACTAAATAACTGCTGCAGCATACGGGCGCCTAGCAAACCTAAGAACAGCATTCCGACATCTCAATAGGGAATCGTACAGGACCCTGTACACAGTGTTTGTTAGGCCTATATTGGAGTATGCAGCACCAGTTTGGAATCCACACCTAGCCAAGCACATAAGGAAACTAGAGAAAGTGCAGAGGTTTGCAACAAGACTAGTCCCGGAGCTAAGGGGCATGTCCTACTAGGAGAGGTTAAGGGAAATCGACCTGACGACACTGGAGGACAGAAGATATAGGGAGGATATGATAACGACATATAAAATACTGAGAGGAATAGAGAAGGTGGACAGAGACCAGAGACAGGATGTTCCAGAGATAAGACACAGAAACAAGGGGTCTCAGTTGGAAGATGAGATCCTTGGCCCATTGGGAAAGAATACATCTAAGTTCCTTAAGAAGCTAGGCAAAAGACTCCTCAGGGTAACTAGGGATCCCAGAGCACCTATTTTTCTATTCCACCGACTCAGCACTGCGGTTCAGTAATGTAATGCCTGCTCTATCCTGGGCACGCGGCCCATTTCTGAGGAGCTGAACGAGATTTCTGAACTGTAATCTGTGATAAACACGTAGCAATATGTACTTGAAATGTATCCCTTAAATCTCATTCATGTACTCTATACGCCATCTTCGTACCAGGAAAGTATCTTTCGAGTCATATGTACCATATTACGTAATAAAATAAATCTATCGGTAAAAAAATTAAAGATATGGTTGAAGAGGAAGTGGAATATTCAAATGACATAAATATATATATAATATATATATATATATATATATATATATATATATATATATATATATATATATATATATATATATATATATATATATATATATATATATATATATATATATATATTTTTTTTTTTTTTTTTTTTTCATATAAATGCTTTATTAATAGACAGAATACATTTATAAAACACACAAACATGTACATGAATACAATGGTACAATATGTCAAAGATTATGAATCTCCTCCAGCTCCTCGAAGCCGGACGCGAGCCGAGTATGCAGCATGCGTTTCCCCCCTGGATGGCCACGCTGAGATATATATATATATATATATATATATATATATATATATATATATATATATATATATATATATATATATATATATATATATATATATATATATATATATATATATATATATATTTCGTGCCGATTAGGTAAAACTTGCGATTTTGGCTTAAATAGCAACGCTCTTCTTGCCATATAAGACAAGCGAAAATTTGTGTATGCAATAATTTCGGCAAAATCATTCTGAATCTAACGAAAAAAATATATTTCATTGTGTTTGTTTATTATTAAATTATTGTAAACGTATCTAAAATATATTTAGTTGGGTTAGGCTAAATTAAATTGCGCTTGTTAAAATAAGGTTAGGTAAGTTTTCTAAGTTTCTTTTGGTACAAAATTATAAATTCTTACATTACTATAAATGAAAAAAATATATCTTTAAACGTATAAGAGAAAATTTTAGAAAGGACTTAATTTTAAATGAGTTCTTGCTAATTGACCAGTATGGGTTTTGGGGGGAAAACAGAGAAGTCCCAGTGTAGTAATATTATAAGTTGTAGGAGAACTAGTAATAGGCAGAATAAGGTGGATAGTGGAAAGCTAGTGACACTAGATGACAAGGACAGTAATAGGTATAGTGGAAAAACAGAGATGAGCAGGAAGGGTAAAGAGAAAGGAGGGTCTCTAAATATATATTACACCAATAGTCGTAGTGCTAGGAATAAGATGGACGAGTTGAGATTAGTTGCAAGTACGGGTAATATTGATGTTTTAGCAATAACTGAGACATGGTTTAATATGAAAAATCGGGACTTGCCTGCCGAATGTCACATTCAGGGTTTTAAATTGTTCCAAGTAGACAGAAGTATCGGGAAAGGGGTGGGGTGGCACTCTATGTCCGTGATCATTTAAATTGTTGCATAAAAACGGGTATAAAGTCTGAATTAACACATACAGAGTCTGTCTGGATAGAATTTTCAGAGGGTGTGAAAAATTGATTTTAGGCGTGATTTACCGTCCTCCAAACTTAGATAGGGAACAAGGAGACTACTTTGGGAGGAAATTGTTAAGGCCACAAGACACGATAACGTAGTAATTCTAGGGGACTTTAACTTTAGTCAGATTGATTGGAATTTCATGACAGGGAATTTAGAATCTAACGACTTTTTAGAAGTAGTTCAGGATTGCTTTTGAAGCAGTTTGTAACAGAACCTACAAGGGGAAATAACCTACTTGACTTGGTTCTGGCAAGCAAGGAAACCCTTGTTAATAATTTAGAAATTACAGAGGAACTCGGCTCAAGCGACCACAAGTCATTTAATTACCTTTAGCATTGAATGGATGTATGATAGTAGGGATAATTCAGTAATGGTCCCAGATTTTCGCTTAGCAGATTATAATGGACTTAGAGAACACTTATCAACTGTGGACTGGGGTGAAGAAGAGAGGTATCAATATGACAGTTTTCTTAACACTATACAGGCTGCCCAAAGAACATTTATCCCGTATAAAGAAATTAGATCAAGTAGAAATGACCCAAAATGGATGAATAATAGGCTCAAATATCTTTTAGGGCAGAAGAAAGGAATTTATAGGCGCATAAAAAGAGGTGAGGGTCATCTTATAAATCAGTATACTGACGTTAAGAGGGACGTTAAAAAGGGAATAAGAAAAGCTAAACGGGACTATGAAATTAAAGTTGCTAGGGATTCAAAAACTAACCCAAAAAGTTTTTCCAGGTTTATAGAACAAAAGTTAGGGATAAGATAGGTCCCCTTAAAAATAACTTTGGGCATCTTACTGACAAGGAGAATGATATGTGCTCTATTTTTAATAATTATTTTCTCTTGGTTTTCACACAGGAAGACATTAATAATATCCCAGTAATTAATTTTTACAAAGGCCCAGAAGAAGATAAATTATGTAATATCACAGTCACTAGCGAAATGATTATGAAACAGCTGGACCGACTGAAACAAAATAAATCGCCGGGTCCTGATGAGCTTTTTGCAAGGGTTCTTAAGGAATGCAAAATGGAACTCTGTGAACCAATATCTAACATTTTTAATTTATCTCTTCAAACAGGTGTAGTGTCTGATATGTGGAAGATGGCTAATGTAATTCCTATTTTTAAAGCAGGGGACAAGTCACTACCGTCAAACTACCGCCCAATAAGCCTGACCTCAATTGTAGGCAAATTACTAGAGTCAATTATAGCTGATATTATTAGAAGCCATCTAGATAACCATAATTTGATTAATGATACCCAGCATGGATTCACGAGGGGCCGTTCCTGCCTATCTAATTTATTAACCTTCTTCACTAAAGCTTTTGAGGCTGTTGATCACGATAAAGAATTCGATATTGTTTATTTAGACTTTAGTAAGGCTTTTGATAGAGTACCGCACCAGAGACTGTTAAAGAAAGTGGCAGCTCATGGCATTGGGGGAAAAGTGCTGTCATGGATCGAGTCATGGCTCACCAATAGGAAGCAGAGAGTGTGCATAAATGGGGTTAAATCCGAATGGGGACTTGTAACAAGTGGTGTTCCACAGGGATCAGTCTTAGGCCCATTGTTATTTATAATATATATCAATGACCTTGATGAGGGAATTACTAGTGATATGAGCAAATTCGCCGACGACACGAAGATAGGTAGGATAATTGATTCAAACATAGATGTCATAGAACTTCAGGAAGATTTAGACAAACTTAATTCGTGGTCAGAAAAGTGGCAGATGCAGTTCAATGTAGATAAATGCAAGGTTCTGAAGCTCGGTAGTGTCCATAACCCAAGCACTTATAAGTTAAATAACGTAGAACTTAGCCATACAGATTGCGAGAAGGACTTGGGGGTGATGGTAAGCAGCAACCTTAAACCAAGACAGCAATGCCTAAGCGTACGTAATAAGGCAAATAGATTACTGGGATTTATATCAAGAAGTGTTAGCAACAGAAGTCCATAGGTTATATTACAGCTTTATACATCATTAATAAGGCCTCACCTAGATTACGCAGCTCAGTTCTGGTCTCCATATTACAGAATGGACATAAATTCGTTAGAAAACATTCAGCGTAGAATGACTAAATTAATACATAGCATTAGAAATCTTCCTTACGAAGAAAGATTGAAGACCCTAAAATTACATTCACTTGTAAGACGTAGAATGAGGGGAGACATGATCGAGGTATACAAGTGGAAAATGGGTATTAACAAAAAGGATATAAATAAGGTCTTGAGGATATCTCTCCAAGAGAGAACCCGCAATAATGGATTCAAGTTAGATAAGTTTAGATTTAGAAAGGATATAGGAAAGTATTGGTTTGGAAATAGGGTAGTTGATGAGTGGAACAGTCTGCCTAGTAGGGTTATTGAAGCTAGGACCTTGGGTAGTTTCAAATTTAGGTTGGATAAATTCATGAGTGAGAGGGGTTGGATTTGAGTGGGACTCGCGCATGAGTGGGTAGAATTGTCAAAGCTTATTTCTTGGGTAGCATTGAAAATTGGGTTGAGCAAATATTCTGTTAGTGGGACGGATTGTGAAGGACGTGCCTAGTATGGGCCAACAGGCCTGCTGCAGTGTTCCTCCTTTCTTATGTTCTTATGTTCTTTACCAATTAGGCAAGACATGAATACATGCAATAAAATCACATTAAACACGTGATATCACAATATGCAGAACAACAACTGTGAAAGAATAGTAAAATTTTTGAAGGGTTCTCTGCACTGACCCTAACATAACTTTAAAATACATTGAAGAAAATATAGCCATAAGGTTGCCTTTCACTCCCTAACAGCCGATTTAAGTTCATGTGGGTTATATCTTATCGCTGCCTGGATCCCAGAACTGTAAGGACCCAATACCTTGACCCGTCCTCCCTCTCTCTTGCTTCCTTCCTTTCTCTCTATCTCTCTCTCTGTCGATCTGTCTGTCTGTCTGTCTGTATGTCTGTCTGTCTGTCTGTCTCTGTCTGTCTGTCTGTCTGTCTCTGTCTCTCTCTCTCTCTCTCTCTCTCTCTCTGGGGATTTGTCACACATGACGCTGCATACAGTCTGCTGATGCCTATTATGACAGTTGTCAATCGCTATTAGCTATGGATCACATCTGACTCACTCTGGCTTAATACCATATTGGGTAAATCTCACTCATTTGACTGTTACTATGACTTTTAGATGATGTGGCGAGTGTGATGATGATGGTGTGGCGAGTGTGTGATGATGGTGTGGCGAGTGTGTGATGATGGTGTGGCGAGTGTGTAATGATGATGGTGGTTGTGATTATAATTTGGTGATAATCACTGTGTGATAGTGATGACGGTGAGGTGTTGATGATGATAGTCAGATGATGGTGGTTGTGATGATGGTTGATAGGTGATGGTAGTGGTGATGACAGTGAGATGATGGTAGTGATGACAGTGAGGTGATGGTAGTGATGACAGTGAGGGGATGGTTGTGTGATTTAGAGTGAGGTAATTGTGATGGTGATGACAGTGAGGTGAAGGTGGAGATGACAGTTTATGGTGGTGGTGATGACAGTCAAGTGATGGTGGTGGTGGTGATGACAGTAGGTGTTGGTGATGATAGTCATGTGATGGTGGTGGTTGTTGTGATGATAGTCAGGTGATTGTGGTGGTGATGCCAGTCACGTGATGGTGGTGGTAATGACAGTCAGGTGATGTCAGTGATGTGATGGTGGTGGTGATGACAGTCACGTGATGGTGGTGGTAATGACAGTGATTCGATGGTGGTGGTGATGACAGTCACGTGATGATGATGATAGTCGGGTGATGATGGTGATGAAAGTCAGGTGATGGTGGTGGTGATGACTGTAGGGTGATGGGGATGACAGTCACGTGATGGTGATGACAGTTAGGTGATGGTGATGACAGTCAGATGATGGTGATGACAGTGAGGCGATGGTGTTATGAGATTACACTAGGTTAGGTTAGCTAAGGTTTGTCAGGAAACATTACAAGTGTTTCCTGACTCAGGTCTTAGTCAAATGATGACCCACCGCTGAAGCTTTTGGTAATCTGACCGAGGTCTTCCGCTGGCTTACCAGTCCACCCCTTTAAAATTACCATTATGATTATAAGCATTTCACCTCGGGCAAGACTCTCAAAATTATTGGCATGTTCAGGTGCCCTATGACCAAAGTTGCTGAACCATTCCCAACATCCTGGAATGCCTTCCAATTACTCTCAAAACTCTGAGGTGTTGCTTCAAATGTTCACAAAAGCTACTTAATACTTTTATGACTGAGGAAAGTGAAATTCAAGTGTGTAGGGAGACATCTACTAATTATGTTTTAAAATAGTGTGAAATTTTCATTCCCGTTTTATCACATTAAATATATTTTAGTCTGCCTCTTCGGAATGTCTTCAGTATTTAATGGTTGACTTATCTGACGGCCAGGATAGTCCCCTCTAGGCTTGCTTTTCATTGCGGGTAAGTTTGTCTGGGCTAAAAGTTTCAGCCCTGGTGTTTTCTCCAGAAAGCAATTTCCGCATTGTTGCTTTGTTCCATAGGTCCCAATTTGTCAATTTTCGAAAATAAATAATGATGTTGATTTCCATTCAAAATATTAATGCTGATGGATTCCATAAGAAGTATGACGTCCTGTAATTTTAAACTGTTTAGGCACAAATTGAAAATTTTAATGGATTGTAGAGAATAAAACTGCAAAGAGAAAATTGAGAAATATTTAAAAATTCACATTTTTTAGCGTTTTTAATTTTCACGAGCTTAGCGAACGCTTAATAAATACTGTTGAACATGTTGCAAGATCTGACGTGTTGGAAGCTGCAGTGTTCTTCTCATTCAATAACTTCCTCCAAGTCTTAATTCAGAATGCCTTATCTGATCGGCTTCAAATGTTCAACCCTGCTCAACTATACCTATGTGAAGGATTGTGGATATATTAACAAGAGCTGGTGCCCTCTGCTCAATTGTATATAGACCATTTCCAAAATTGAGTTTTCTGAAATAACTTTATAAATCTTCTTCTGGTCAAATTCAAAATTTCAACACTTGAGTATCTTACCTAGCAGAAGATTGGCGTCCCTAATATTTTGCATTATTTAACTGGATATTGTTTAGTTGCTGGTGAGTGGCTCTTGATCCAAGAAGCTCGAAATAACCTCACCTCACTTGGATTGAATCTGAATAACAGGTTGGAGAGTATGCTATCAGTAGTGGTCTTACCTCCAATGGTTAGGACACCGGATTGTCGTTTCACAAACCCGTTTGAATCTCAGGAAAACCTGTGGATTGTTACAAGCATTCTTTACGTTTACACTGGTCATGCATATTGTATGCTGACGAGAGCTTGATTCTGCTCTGGGTTGCACCACTGTGGAATGCTCTATGTAAAAATGGCAGTTGGGCAACTGCCCAAGTCTCATGTGCTACATTATGGGGCGGGTTGAAGGGATTACTAGTAAAAAAATACAGAAAGAAATTAATATAATATGAACACTAAAATACAGTAACCATTAGAATCCATTTGAATCAATTATAGCCTATATTATTAAAAGTCCCCTAAATGAGCATAATTTGATTAATGAACCTAAGCACGGATTCACTAGAGGTCGTTCCTGCCTGTCAAATTTACTAACATTCTTTTATACAGCATTTGAGGCAGTGGACAACGAAAAAGAATATGATGTAGCTTATTTGGTTTTCAGTAAGTTCTTCGATAAAGTATCTCACAAAAAAAATTGTAAAGAAAAGTGGCAGCTCATGGTATTAGAGGTAAAGTTCTAACATGGATCGAAGCATGACTTACCAATAGGAGGAAGAGTTAGCATTAATTGGGTCAAGTCTGAATGGGGATCATTTACTAGTGGTGTTCCATAAGGATCAGTTTTGGGTCCATTGTTGCTCAGAATTTGCATTAATGCCCTTGAAGAAGGAATAACGAGTGATACGAGTAAATTCACTGATGACACAAAAAATAGCCCTAATAATAGATTCTGAGGAGGACAACGATGAACTTCAGTAGGACTAAGACAAAGTAAGACAAATATTAGTCTGAAAAGTGGCAGATGCAGTAAGTGTAAAGCCCTATAGCACGGAAACGAAAATAACCCTCATATTTATAAAGTAGGTGATGTAGAGCTTAATCATAAAGAATGTGAAAAAGACTTGGAAGTCATGCTAAGCAGAAATCTGAAGCCAAGGCAACAGTGCCTAAGTGTGCACAATAAGGTTAACAGATTACTTAGATATACATCAAAAAGTATAAGTAACAGTAGCCCAAAAGTTATTTTACAGCTCATTATATCTCTAGTAAGACCTCACTCAGTTTTGGTCGCCTTACTATGGAATGGATATGAATTCATTGGAGAACATTCAGAAAAGAATGACACAATTAATACACTGTATAAGACTGAGAACCTTGCACCTTCACTCTCTTGAGAGACGTGGAATGAGAGGAGATATCCTCTGATTCCCTTCAAATCTTCATTTCTAATATTTAACTGTTTTACCAACTTATGCCCCACCCTTCACTATTACAGTCACGTGCATTAAGTCACATGGTACTGTAGTAATGGAATACGAGGATGTCTTCAGCGGAACGTGCAGCGGTAGAAATGTTTCTAGGTCGAAATGCTTCTGGCCCATCAAGACAGATGTTGAGGAATAATATCTCCAAATATAAATCTCTGTAGCAGTACCAAACACTAGATTAACCATCTCTCTGATGTTCTGTATTCGAATTCCTACATGACTCATAACTTTGGAACCTGACGGGAATGTCACTCTCCCTCCACGAAGTCTTGAAAAAAAAAATCCTATATGGATCATTAATAGTACTGCTGTTGATGGGAGCGATTTTCTTAACTGACAAAGGTATACAATAAAAGAGCCAAATTACAAAGAAAAAAAAAAATCATAAACTATCATTGATAACTAAGCAAGACCATATATCTCACTAGTACCGACATAGTCTCAGAACCGGACGCCGGTTCTAGTAGAGAATAGAGACATTAGACATGTTTCATTAAATCTACTGCCCCTTTTTCACCTGGGTTTCGTCCTAGTGGAAGGTAAGAGGAGGTAGTTGTTAGTGTACCTTTAATAGTGAAGGTCTAAAAGGAGCTGAACTAGAATAACAGTTTAGTATGTAAGTTTCCACATTGAAAAAAAACAAAAGAAATAACAAAAAGATAACTTGAAGTTATCATATAAAATAATAAAAAGAAATAACAAGAAATAACATGACAGACCTCGATATCATGTTATAAAATATAACTGTTACATGTGGCTTCTTGTAGCTACCGGGGTCGATCTAGCATAAATATTGCCAAAGATTCCTTTTTTAACCCAGAAACTCAAAATTTGAACACGAAAACCATCCAGGAATTCGTCGAACAAAAGAACAGAAAAATACGTAGGTTCTCTGTAACCAAGGTCAGATTTTTGTATAAACTCGAAAAATATTGTTTGATCTTGATTTTTTTTTTTAGTTTCGCAGGTGCCACAGCCAGATAACATGACACCATAATATTTTTTTACAGAACAGCCTAAAACAACAATATTATTGATTACTCAGTCGAATTACTTTGCCAGTACCAGTTAATACGGAGATGGTAAAATTGTGTAAGATTTGTAATGAAAAAGAACAATTGTTTCCTGACACGAGTCTTAGTCATATGATGACCCATCACATGAGGTTTTCGTCATCTGACCGAAGCCTTCCACTGGATTACCGGTTCACCCCCTTTAAAAATTAAGGTTATAATTATAACATTTCTATTAGTAATGCGAAGAAGATAATACATACGACATCGTTTCAATATATACAATTTTATCGTCATAAGTATGAGTTGACTTATGTCACCTCGGAGAGAAACAATGCCTCTATAAAATATTGCTATGCAACGACTATCGTCTTTTCAGTATAACTGAAATTATGCTCTTTGAGTTTAGTTAATACGGAGGTAAGTAGCGCCTCCCGAAGAACACGAAATCAAAGCTTCCAAGGAAATTACCTTGAGGTAGTTCTCTCAGAATGGCTGAATAATAAAAGATATGATAGAGTTCATTTTATATTTTAGTAACAAATATATGTGAGAAGAGGCTGCTGTGAGTGTGTTCCAGTGGAAATAAATGGTATAAAATACCGACACAATGGAAAAATAAACACATAAGCAGTATAATGTGATCTTTTATTGACAACGTTTCGCCCACGCAGTGGGCTTTATCGAGTCACAGACAGATCTACCTGGAAAATGAGTAACATGAATATATATAGGGTATAGTCAGGTGGAGAATGCTTATGTGTTTATTTTTCCAGGGTGTTCCAGGAAAGCAGCAACAGATAAAGTTGAAATTTATCTATTTGGTATTCTTACATTTAAATTTTACACGCCGTGAACTGTTATTATACTTCAGCTCATTTCAAAATATGATTTTTTTGGGTACACCCCCTCCAGGACACTACGCAATACGTCTTTCCTTGCATATAAGTCGAACTCATGACCTTACGATTGTGTATCGAATTATCCGAACTTTGGTCGACAAGATGACAGGAAGGACTTCCCTCCGAATTATCTTTAGCATTCTAGAGTGAAGGGATTATTTCACCAGGTGTGAGAGTGAAGGGATTATTTCACCAGGTGTGAGAGTGAAGGGATTATTTCACCAGGTGTGAGAGTGAAGGGATTATTTCACCAGGTGTGAGAGTGAAGGGATTATTTCACCAGGTGTGAGAGTGAAGGGATTATTTCACCAGGTGTGAGAGTGAAGGGATTATTTCACCAGGTGTGAGAGTGAAGGGATTATTTCACCAGGTGTGAGAGTGAAGGAATTATTTCACCAGGTGTGAGAGTGAATGATCATTTTGTAGAACTAAAATAACGATGAAAATAATTTTCTCAATTTAAGAAGTGTCACTTACCTTGGAGGCACTTTATTAAATGCTTAGGCTGAGTGATTCCTGGGTATTAAAGAATCGAAGATAAATTAAACAGCTTAGTAAAAATAATAATAATAATTATAATAATAACTGTAATAATAGTAATCGTTTATTTCTACAATAACGTGATACAACTATTACAAACTTATCTGACATCATTGGCATACTATATATAAAGCCCCTGGTTATGCAGAGCATTTCGAGCAACTTAGTTAATTTTTTTTTCCAGGATGCGACCCACAACAGTCGTCTAACACCCAGGTATCTACTTCTACGTGAACAAGGCAACAGGTGTAAGGAAACATGCTTAACGTTTCTTCCGTGCCAGGATCGATCCCCGGACCCTCAGTGTGTGCGGTAAGGAATAAAACACGATAACTTAGCATCAACATATATATATATATATATATATATATATATATATATATATATATATATATATATATATATATATATATATATATATATATATATATATATAAGACAACCACTATTTTTCATAGTGATTGTCTTGCATATTTTGATATCACCTGATTACTGTGATCTTTTTGCATATATATATATATATATATATATATATATATATATATATATATATATATATATATATATATATATATATATATATATATATATATATATATATATATATATATATATAGCGCTTTAAATAGCATAAAATATATCATATACGTATTATCATCAAGTGTAACACATAACATAACATGACAACACAAGATAGGAAGGAAATATATAACACATCAACACAAGTTAACGTAACGCAAGATAGAGCAACACAAGATAACACAGGATAATGTAACATAAGATAACGCAACACTGGATGGCACAGCACAGTATAGAAAATCAACACTGGACGGCACAACACAGTATAGAAAAACAACACTGATAGCACAACCCAGTATAGAAAAACAACACTGGATGGCACAACACATTATAGAAAAGAAACACTGGACGGCACAACACAGTATAGAAAAACAACACTGGATGGCACAACACAGTATAGAAAAGCAACACTGATGGCACAACAGAGTATAGAAAAACAACACTGGATGGCACAACACAGTATAGTAAAACAACACTGGATGGCACAACACAGTATAGTAAAACAACACTGGATGGCACAACACAGTATAGAAAAACAACACTAGATGGCACAACACAGTATAGAAAACAACACCGGATGGCACAACACAGTATAGAAAAGCAACACTGGACGGCACAACACAGTATAGAAATACAACACTGGACAGCGCAACACAGTATAGAAATACAACACTGGATGGCACAACACAGTATAGAAAAACAACACTGGACGGCACAACACACTATAGAAAAACAACACTAGATGGCACAACACAGTATAGAAAAGCAACACTGGATGGCACAACACAGCATAGAAAAACAACACTGGACGGCACAACACAGTATAGAAAAACAACACTGGATGGCACAACTCAGTATAGAAAAACAACACTGGACGGCACAACACAGTATAGAAAAACAACACTGGATGGCACAACACAGTATAGAAAAACAACACTGGACGGCACAACACAGTATAGAAAAACAACACTGGATGGCACAACACAGTATAGAAAAACAACACTGGATGGCACAACACAGTATAGAAAAACAACACTGGATGGCACAACACAGTATAGAAAAGCAACACTGGATGGCACAACACACAATAGAAAAACAACACTGGATGGCACAACACAGTATAGAAAAGCAACACTGGATGGCACAACTCAGTATAGAAAAACAACACTGGACGGCACAACACAGTATAGAAAAACAACACTGGATGACACAACACAGTATAGAAAAACAACACTGGATGGCACAACACAGTATATAAAATCAACACTGGATGGCACAACACAGTATAGAATAGCAACACTGGATGGCACAACACAGTATAGAAAAGCAACACTGGATGGCACAACACAGTATAGAAAAGCAACACAATAACCACAAAATGAGGGAATTCACAACACAACACTTGAAAAATCAACACACGATAAAACAACACAAGGAGGGACGGCAACATATGACAACATAACACAAAAAATATGAAAATACCAAAAAACAAATATTTTCTCGCTTCTCTTATAATTTTTCGCTTTTTGTCCTCTCCAAAATATATTTTCTGTACCTGAGAATTGTGTAGCCATTTTCATTTTCGAATCCTAGTTGAAAATGTGATTTCCAGGACTGGGATAGACTTACATTTTAACTTTTTATATTCAAAGTTTTTGTTGCTGAGAATGCATGTTAAGAAACATGAATTTTGGTCGAGGCTTCTACACTAACAAGAACTTAAGCTCCGCCTCCTTAAATAACATTATGAATCAGAATTTAGGTATGAACAGGAAGTTGAGCCTCAGGCCAGGCTTGGGGTAGAAAAACCCTCGAAGCTGGTGACGGGTAAAACATGGCTTAATATCCATGGGGTAACTTGAGAACGTACTTTCTGATTGACTTTGAAAGTTTCGACGCTGAAGTATCTTTCCAAGAGGAAGGTTCTGATTGTAACTGGGCTGCATAGGTGCCAGTTTCTCAATTATTTAAATATTTAAATGCTAATTGTCATGCAATTTGTGTAATAGCTTGAATAAAAGAGTGTCCAGATTATTGGACTGTCGAGATGCCAGTTAAATTTGATTAAAAAAGATGTGTAGTATTATTTTAATAGTTTTAAAGCTAAAAATTATTCATGTCTACCGCTTCCAATTTTAAACACGGAAGCTTCTAAAAAAACTTCTCCAGTTTAAGTCTGGTGTGGCGCTGAGATGTTGATATTCTAACATTAGTGAAATATGGGGAATTGTTGGTTTACATCCAATAGCAGGAAAATGATAATTTATCAGCCTCAAACTTTTAGCGCTGGAGAAATATGCTCAAAGGATGATTCGCTTTGTTATTCAACTGTGTATGTCCCAAATGCTAATTTATATTAAGAAACTGCAATATCGATTTCTGTTCCGTAACTGAAGTATCCCGCTACTGGACGACATCAAACATTTCATACTTGTTATCTTATTGGAAGATTCTGATTGATTTGGGTTGTCTTTGTGCCTATTCACAAATTTTAATACAAAAATTGTAAACCTGGTACTACAAACAGCCCTTCTATGACATGTTTGTAATAACAGCACCACCTGTGACTTTCTCATGGGCTTTAAGGAGTATGAGAACAGATGTTCCATGGGAGCTTCTGAAGTTATGGGATGTTGCAGTAGGGTCAAAGATGTTGCCGCCGTTACTAAAAACATGTTATAAAAGAGTTGTTTACAACATTTGGAGTGACACGTGTATGAGCAGGGTTAAAATCCCAGTCCAGTATTCATTGAGAGTTGTATATTATGACTTACAAACAATTTGGCTTTGAGGTGAATGAGAACAGATGTTCCACGAAAGCATGGGGCTATGGGATGAGACAGCTGGGTCACAGCTGGTGCCACTGATACGAAAATTGCTATAGACGTGCGGTTTACAAAATCATTCTTTTCTTTGCTCGATAGGTTAGTTAGTTAGTTCAGACTCTCAGGTAAGGACCCACTAGGGGCGAGGGGGAAGTGGTGACAGAAGAAGAATAGCCGGTGAGAGGAAGAGCTAAGTAGAAGAGAAAGAGTCAGGACTAAACCCAACAGTCTAACTACTTATAGGTGTGCTCGATAGGTGATTGGTGTGGGGCTGCATCCTTTGACTACGATTCAATTTCCCGGCCATTCTTTTGTTTATCCACTGACAGCCGATTATTACGATTATCAGTGATGGCACTGGTATAATATATATATATATATATATATATATATATATATATATATATATGTCGTGCCGATTAGGTAAAACTGGTCAATTAGCAAGAACTCATCTAAAATTAAGTCCTTTCTAAAATTTTCTCTTGTACGTTTAAAGATATATTTTTTTCATTTATGTTAATGTAAGAATTTATAATTTTGTACCAAGAGAAACTTTGAAAACCTACCTAACCTTATTACAACAAGCGCAATTTAATTTAGCCTAACCCAACTAAATATATTTTAGATACGTTAACATTAATTTAATAATAAACAAACACAATGAAATATATTTTTTTCGTTATGTTCAGAATGATTTTGGCGAAATTATTGCATACACAAATTTTCCTTGTCTTATATGGCAAGGTGAGCGTTGCTATTTAAGCCAAAATCGCAAGTTTTACCTAATCGGCACGACATATATATATATATATATATATATGTCGTGCCGATTAGTTAAAACTTGCGATTTTAACTTAAATAGCAACGCTCACCTTGCCATATAAGACAAGTGAAAATTTGTGTATGCAATAATTTCGCCAAATCATTCTGAACCTAACGAAAAAATATATTTCATTGTGTTTGTTTATTAATAAATTAATGTTAACGTATCTAAAATATATTCATATATATATATATATATATATATATATATATATATATATATATATATATATATATATATTTATATATATATATATATATATATATATATATATATATATATATATATATATATATATATATATATATATATATATATATATATATCTCTATATATATATATGTCGTGCCGATTAGGTAAAACTGGTCAATTAGCAAGAACTCATCTAAAATTAAGTCATTTCTAAAATTTTCTCTTATACGTTTAGAGATATATTTTTTTCATTTATAGTAATGTAAGAATTTATAATTTTGTACCAAGAGAAACTTTGAAAACCTACCTAACCTTATTACAACAAGCACAATTTAATTTAGCCTAACCCAACTAAATATATTTTAGATACGTTAACATTAATTTAATAATAAACAAACACAATGAAATATATTTTTTTCGTTATGTTCAGAACGATTTTGGCGAAATTATTACATACACAAATTTTCACTTGTCTTATATGGCAAGGTGAGCGTTGCTATTTAAGCCAAAATCGCAAGTTTTACCTAATCGGCACGACATATATATGTCGTGCCGATTAGGTAAAACTGGTCAATTAGCAAGAACTCATCTAAAATTAAGTCCTTTCTAAAATTTTCTCTTATACGTTTAAAGATATATTTTTTTCATTTATGTTAATGTAAAAATTTATAATTTTGTACCAAGAGAAACTTTGAAAACCTACCTAACCTTATTACAATAAGCGCAATTTAATTTAGCCTAACCCAACTAAATATATTTTAGATACGTTAACATTAATTTAATAATAAACAAACACAATGAAATATATTTTTTCGTTATGTTCAGAATGATTTTGGCGAAATTATTGCATAAACAAATTTTCATTTGTCTTATATGGCAAGGTGAGCGTTGATATTTAAGCCAAAATCGCAAGTTTTACCTAATCGGCACGACATATATATATATATATATATATATATATATATATATATATATATATATATATATGTCGTGCCGATTAGGTAAACTGGTCAATTAGCAAGAACTTATCTAAAATTAAGTCCTTTCTAAAGTTTTCTCTTATACGTTTAAAGATGTATTTTTTTAATTGATGTTAATGTAAGAATTTATAATTTTGTTCCAAGAGAAACTTTGAAAACCTACCTAACCTTATTACAACAAGCGCAATTTAATTTAGCCTAACCCAACTAAATATATTTTAGATACGTTAACATTAATTTAATAATAAACAAACACAATGAAATATATTTTTTTCGTTATGTTCAGAATGATTTTGGCGAAATTATTGCATACACAAATTTTCACTTGTCTTATATGGCAAGGTGAGCGTTGCTATTTAAGCCAAAATCGCAAGTTTTACCTAATCGGCACGACATATATATATATATATATATATATATATATATATATATATATATATATATATATATATATATATATATATATATATATATATATATATATATATATATATATATATATATATATATATATATATATATATATATATATATATAATGTCTGCCGATTAGTAAAACTGGTCAATTAGAAGAACTCATCTAAAATTAAGTCCTTTCTAATATTTTTCTTATACGTTTAAAGATATATTTTTTCATTTATGTTAATGTAAGAATTTATAATTTTGTACCAAGAGAAACTTTGAAAACCTACCTAACCTTATTACAACAAGCGCAATTTAATTTAGCCTAACAAAACTAAATACAATTTAGATACGTTAACATTAATTTAATATTAAACAAACACAATGAAATATATTTTTCGTTAGTTCAGAATGATTTTGGCGAAATTATTGCATACACAATTTTCACTTGTCTTATATGGCAAGGTGAGCTGATATTTGCAAATCGAAGTTTTACCTAATCGGCACGACATATATATATATATATATATATATATATATATATATATATATATATATATATATATATATATATATATATATGTCGTGCCGATTAGGTAAAACTTGCGATTTTAGGCTTAAATAGCAATGCTCTTCTTGCCATATAAGACAAGTGAAAATTGTGTATGCAATAATTTCGCCAAAATCATTCTGAACATAACGAAAAAATTATTTAATTGTGTTTGTTTATTATTAAATTAATGTTAACGTATCTAAAATATATTTAGTTGGGTTAAGCTAAATTAAATTGCGCTTGTTGAATAAGGTTAGTAGGTTTTCAAAGTTTCTCTTGGTACAAAATTATAAATCTTACATTAACATAAATGAAAAATATATCTCTAAACGTATAAGAGAAAATATTAAAAAGGACTTAATTTTAGATGAGTTCTTGCTAATTGACCAGTTTTACATCGGCACGACATATATATATATATATATATATATATATATATATATATATATATATATATATATATATATATATATATATATATATATATATATATATATGTCGTGCCGATTAGGTAAAACTTCGATTTTGGCTTAAATAGCAACGCTCACCTTGCCATATAAGACAAGTGAAAATTTGTGTATGCAATAATTTCGCCAAAATCATTCTGAACATAACGAAAAAAATATATTTCATTGTGCTTGTTTATTATTAAATTAATATTAAGGTATCTAAAATATATTTAGTTGGGTAAGGCTAAATTAAATTGCGCTTGTTGTAATAAGGTTAGGTAGGTTTTCAAAGTTTCTCTTGGTACAAAATTATAAATTCTTACATTAACATAAATGAAAAAAATATATCTTTAAACGTATAAGATAAAATTTTAGAAAGGACATAATTTTAGATGAGTTCTTGCTAATTGACCAGTTTTACCTAATCGGCACGACATATATATATATATATATATATATATATATATATATATATACAAAGTAGTAGGTTGGTAAACAGCAACCGCCCAGCGAGGTACTATCGTACTGCCAAGTGAGCCTATATTTGTTTTTTTCTGTCTCAGACATGCAAGATTTGAGATTCGTCCTGCTACTTCTACTTACACTTAGGTCACACTACACAAGCATGTACACGTTCATCAGTTTTCTTTGATTTGGCTTAATAGTTCTTGTTCTTATTACTTTTCCTTTCATATCCATGGGGAAGTGGAATAAAAATCTTTCCTCCGTAAGCCATGCGTATTGTAAAAGCCAACTAAAATGCTGGGAACAATGGGCTAGTAACCCCTTTTCCTGTATAGCTTACTAAAAAGAAAAATAAGAAAACCCTCAAAGTGGGATGTTTGAATGTGCGTGGATGTTGTGCAAAAGATAAGAAAGAGTTGATTGTGGATGTTATGAAGCAACGGAAGCTGGATGTCCTGGCTCTAAGTGAAACAAAGCTGAAGGGGGTAGGAGAGTTTCAGTGGGGAGAAACAAATGGGATTAGATCAGGGGTTTATAATAGAGTTAGGAAGGAAGGAAGGAGCAGCAATAATGTTGAAGGATAAGTTATGGCAGGAAAAGAGGGAATATAAATGCATAAATACAAGGATTATGTTGAGTAAAATAAGTGTTGGATGTGAAAAGTGGGTTATAGTAATTGTTTATGCACCTGGAGAAGAGAGAACTGTATAGGAGAGAGAGAGAGAGAGAGAGAGAGAGATAGAGAGAGAGATAGATAGATAGATAGAAGAGAGAGAGAGAGAGAGAGAGAGAAGAGAGAGAGAGAGAGAAGAAGATAGAGAGATAAGATAGAGATAGATGAGATAGAGAGAGAGAGAGAGAGAGAGAAGAGAGATAGAGTAGAGAGAGAGAGAGAGAGAGAGAGAGAGAGAGAGAGAGAGAGATATAGAGAGAAGAGAGAGAGAGAGAGATAGAGATAGAGAGAGAGAGAGAGAGAGAGAAGAGAGAGAGAGAGAGAGAGAGAGAGAGTAGAGTAAGAAGATAGTAGAGTATAAAAGAGAGAAGTATATGAGTAGTATTATATAAGTAGATAAAATATTGAGAGTAGTAGAATATAGAGAGAAGAGTAAGAGAAGAGAGAGAGAGAGAGAGAGAGAGAGAGAGAGAGAGAGAGAGAGAGAGAGAGAGAGAGAGAGAAATGTTGAGTGAGTGCGTGGGGAGTTCCGAACCAAGTGAGAGAGTACTTGTGGTTGGTCATCTCAATGCTAAAGTGGGTAAAAATGTTGTGGGAGTAGTAGGTAAGTTTGGGGTGACAGGGGTAAAGGAAAATGGTGAGCCTTTAATTGAACTATGTGTAGAAAGAGGTTTGGCAATAAGTAATACATATATAATGGAAAAAAGGATAAGTATACAATATATGATATAGCAAGTAATGATAGTAGTTTGTTAGATTATTTATTGATAAATAAAAGATTGATGGGTTTATAGAGGGGCAACGGATATATCAGATCATTATTTAGTTGTAGAGGAAGATGGGACAAAAGGAAAATGGAAACCACAAGTAAGAGAGAGTTGAAAGTTTATAAACTAAGGGAGGAGGAAGTTAGGATGAGATATAAGCAACTATTGGGTTGAGGAGGGATGGGATAGTTTTAAAAATGCAGTTTTAGAGTGTGGGGCAGAAGTTTGAAGCTATAGGAGGGTGGGTGCAGGAGGAAAGAGAAATGATTCGTATAATGATGAGGTAAAGGGTGCGATAAAAGATAAAAAGTTAGCTTATGAGAGGTTTTTAGAAAGCAGAAGAGATATAAGAAGGGTAGAGTATACGGAGAGTAAAAGAAAGTTTAAGATAGTGGTGAGAGAGTCGAAAAGGAGAGCAAATGAAAGAGTGGGAGAGACACTGTCAAGAAACTGTGTTGAGAATAAGAAAAAAAAATTGGAGTAAGATCAACAGAGTAGGGGAGTTACGAGACGGGGAGGTGGAGGTATTGGGTAGATGGCGGGAATATTTTGAGGAACTTTTAAATGTCGATGAAGAAAGTGAGGCGATAATTTCATGCTCTGGCCAGGGAGGAATAACATCGTTTAGGAGTGAAGAAGATCAGGATGTGAGTGTGGGGGATGTGCGTGAGGCATTACGTAGAATGAAAAGGGGTAAAGCAGCAGGAACTGATGGGATCATGACAGAAATATTAAAAGCAGGGGGCGATATAATGTTGGAGTGGTTGGTATTTTTTTTAATTAATGTATGACAGAGGGTAAGGTACTTAGGGATTGGCAGAGAGCATGTATAGGTCCTTTATATAAAGGAAAGGGGGATCAAAGAGATTGTAAAAAATACTGGGGAATACGTTTACAGAGTATACTAGGTAAAGTGTATGTAGGGTTATTATTGAAAGAATTAGATGTAAGACAGAGAGCAGGATTGCAGATGAGCAAGGAGGCTTTAGAATGAGTAGGGGATGTGTACATCAAGTGTTTACATTGAAGCATACATATGAGCAGTACTTAGATTAAGGTAAATTACTAAATGCTGTAAAGAGTTTTTATGAGGATAATGAGGCTCAGGTTAGGGTGTGTAGGAGAGAAGGAGATTACTTTCCAGTAAAAGAAGGTCTTAGACAAGGATGTGTAATGTCACCATGGTTGTTTAACATATTTATAGAAGGGCTTGTAAAAGAAGTAAATGCTGGGGTGTTGGGGTGTTATTAAATTATGGGGAATCAAATAAAAAATGGAAGTTGACACAGATAATTTTTGCTCATGATACTGTGCTTTTGGGGGATTCTAAAGAAAACTTGCGAAGGTTAGTGGACGAGTTTGGGAGGGTGTGTAAAGGTAGAAAGTTGAAAGTGAACATTGATAAGAATAAGGTGATGAGGGTATCAAACGATTTAGATAAAGAAAAATTGAATATCACTTTGGAGAGAGGGAGTATGGAAGAAGTGAATATTTTCAGATATTTGGGAGTTGACTTGTCAGCGGAGGGGTTTATGAAGAATGAGGTTAACCATAGAAGAGGAGGCTGGAGGCAGTGGAGATGTCCTGTCTAAGGGCAATGTGTGGTGTAAATAATATGCAGAGAATTCGTAGTGTGGAAATTAGGAGGGAGTGTGGAGTTACTAAAATTATTAGTCAGAGGGCTGAAGAAGGGTTGTTGAGGTGATTTGGTCATTTAGAGAGAATGGAACAAAGTAGAATGACTTGGAGATCCTATAAATCTCTAGGGGAATGAAGGTGGGGTAAGGGTCGTCCTCGAAAAGGTTGGAGGGAGAGGGTAAAGGTCTTGGAGTTCCAGCAAACATGCGTGAGCGTGTTAGATAGGAGTGAATGGAGACGAATGATTTTTGGGACCTGACGAGCTCCAGAACTTGAGTCCTGGAAATGGGAAGGAAAATGCCTGCATTTTAAAGGAGGGGTTTGAGATATTAGTAGTTTAGATGGATGCCTAAGCTGTCGTATATGAGCGCCTCTGCAAAGACAGTGATTATGTATGAGTGATGGCTAAAGTGTTGAATGATAATGAAAGTTTTTTCTTTCTTTTGGGTTTTTTCTTTCTTTTTGGGTCACCCTTCCTCTTTGCGAACGGCCAACGTGTTTATATATACGTATATATATATATATATATATATATATATATATATATATATATATATATATATATATATATACATATATATATATATATATATATATATATATATATATATATATATATATATATATATATATATATATATATATATATATATATATATATATATATATATATAGGATGGGTCCACCTCTGGTGTAAATTGTGGGACCCATAGCCTCGGAGAAGTGGATAAAAAGGCTTCAAGGAAGAATATTTAAATTTCTTTCTGAAGCTATTTGAATATTCCACTTTCCCTACCAACCCATCTTTTGATTGTGTATAAACTTTATTTCAAGACAAAATACATTGACAAGAATACAATAGGGAGTAAAACAACATAGATAACAACTATATGTCAAATTCTTCGTCCAGCTCCCCAGCAATGGGAAGCGTGGCCAGAATGCTGCAGGCATTTCCCCTCTGGATCGCAACACTGAGTCTCTGAAAGAGGAAGCTGGTCGCCCTGTGGTCCTTGGTTTATATGATGTGTTTTTCACCCAGCTCTTTGATAAACTTTAGAGCACACTTGCCCCATGTTCCAAGGGTCTCCGACCCTAATGGGATGAAGTTATAGCAAGGGGAAAGGCCTTCATATTTGCGAGTCTTCTGGGTCTCCCTGTGTCTGGCAGCTCCACCCCCTTTGGCTACGGAGTATGTCAAGTAGGTATCTGCCATTGTGACAGCACAGGTGTAGTCCCAAGCAATCTGCTTACCATCCTTCCAGGGTAGCATAGTGGCTCCATCAGGACGCTTTTGACTTCCATCAGACCTCTGCACTTGGGGTTCCCGTTGAGCTGGGCAACGGGCTGTGAAGAGGCTTCTCTTTATGATGTCATTGACCTCCTCATATCTAGCATACTTCCCTTCTGATGTGTGACACACGAGACCATGAAGTCCGAATTGATCAGCCTTCACCCTGCCGCAAATACACCTATGTTCGGTGAGTATGGGGGCGGCTAGGCGAAGAGCAACACCAATCCGAATGGCCTGTGGGTCGAGTCGAGTCCCCAGAGAGGAATTGGGAACAGCTAGAAGGAAATCTCCTGAGTGTGGTGCCTTCAGAGCTAGGAGACGAGCTTTGTCCTTTCCTGAAGCGTTGGTGAGCATTGTGTTGGCAATATTTTCCATGATCGGTTTGTCCCAGTGGGACTGTTTGTGCTCTTTGGGAGGAGCTGGTCTACTGGAGGAGTCTACAAGAGTGTCCCACCGCTCGGCTGCTTCAATGAACCTGGTGTCTTGAGCTCCAACCACACCTCTCAAGCGTTCGGGGACAACGTTCTTGACTAATCCACAGGAGGCCAAACACGGTGACAGAAATGTAGGTAAAGCTACCTGCCTTGCTTTGCG
>WNWK01025783.1:0-28160 GCA_009830355.1 Cherax destructor
AAAAAAAAAATATTTGGTTGTAGCTACATGCTAGAGTAAAAGGTAGATGGGACAAAAAGAAAATGGCAACAGCAAGTAAGAGAGAGGTAAAGTGTATAAACTAAGGAGGAGGAAGTTAGGGTGAGATATAAGCAACTATTGGCAGAAAGGTGGGCTAGTGCAAGTAGGAGTAGTGGGGGTTGAAGAGAGTTGGGATAGTTTTAAAAATGCAGTATTAGAATGTGGGGCAGAAGTTTGTGGTTATAGGAGGGTGGGGCAGGAGGAAAGAGGAGTGAGTGGTGGAATGAAGAAGTAAAGGGTGTGATAAAAGAGAAAAAGGTAGCTTATGAGAGGTTTTTACAAAACAGAAGTGTTAGTAGAAGAGCAGAGTATATGGAGAGTAAAAGAAAGGTGAAGAGAGTGGTGAGAGAGTGCAAAAGAAGAGCGGATGAAAGAACGGGAGAGGCTCTGTCAAGAAATTTTGCTGAAAACAAGAAAAATTTTGGAGTGAGATAAACAAGGTAAGAAAGCCTAGGAACGAATGGATTTGTCAGTTAAAAACAGAGTAGGGAGTTAGTAGATGGGGAGCTGGAGGTATTGGGTAGATGGCGGGAATATTTTGAGGAACTTTTAAATGTCGATGAAAAGAGGGAGGCGATAATTTCATGTACTGGCCAGGGAGGTACAACATCGTTTAGGAGTGAAGAAGAGCAGGATGTGAGTGTGGGGTAGGTGCGTGAGGCATTACGTAGAATGAAAGGGGGTAAAGCAGCTGGAATTGACGGAATCATGACAGAAATGTTAAAAGCAGGGGGGGATATAGTGCTGGAGTGTTTGGTATTTTTGTTTAATAAATGTATGAAAGAGGGGAAGGTACCTAGGGATTGGCAGCGAGCATGTATAGTTCCTTTATATAAAGGGAAGGGGGATAAAAGAGAGTGTAAAAATTATAGGGGAATAAGTTTACTGAGTATACCAGGTAAAGTGTATGGCAGGGTTATTATTGAAAGAATTAGAGGTAAGACAGAGAGTAGGATTGCAGATGAGCAAGGAGGCTTTAGAGTGGGTAGGGGATGTGTAGATCAACTGTTTACAGTGAAGCATATATGTGAACAGTATTTAGATAAAGGTAGAGAAGTTTTTATTGCATTTATGGATTTAGAAAAGGCATATGATAGAGTGGATAGGGGAGCAATGTGGCAAATGTTGCAAGTGTATGGAATAGGTAGTAAGTTACTGAAGGCTGTAAAGAGTTTTTATGAGGATAGTGAGGCTCAGGTTAGGGTGTGTAGGAGAGAGGAGATTACTTCCCGGTAAAAGTAGGTCTTAGACAGGGTTGTGTAATGTCACCATGGTTGTTTAATATATTTATAGATGGGGTTGTAAAAGAAGTAAATGCTAGGGTGTTGGGGAGAGGGGGGGATTAAATTATGGAGAATTAAATGCAAATGGGAGTTGACACAGTTACTTTTGCTGATGATACTGTGCTTATGGGAGATTCTAAAGAAAAGTTGCAAAGGTTAGTGGACGAGTTTGGGAGTGTGTGTAAAGGTAGAAAGTTAAAAGTGAACATAGATAAGAGTAAGGTGATGAGGGTATCAAACGATTTAAATAAAGAAAAATTGGATATCACATTGGAGAGAGGGATTATGGAAGAAGTAAATGTTTTCAGATATTTGGGAGTTGATGTGTCAGCGGATGGGTTTATGAAGGATGAGGTTAACCATAGAATTGATGAAGGAAAAAAGGTGAGTGGTGCATTGAGGTATCTGTGGAGACAAAAACGTTATCCATGGAGGCAAAGAAGGGAATGTACGAAAGTATAGTGGTACCAACACACTTATATGGGTGTGAAGCATGGGTTGCAAATGCTGCAGCGAGGAGGAGGCTGGAGGCAGTGGAGATGTCCTGTCTAAGGGCAATGTGTGGTGTAAATATTATGCAGAAAATTCGGAATGTGGAAATTAGGAGAAGGTGTGGAGTTACTAAAAGTATTTGGCAGAGGGCTGAAGAGGGGTTGTTGAGGTGGTTTGGTCATTTAGAGAGAATGGATCAAAGTAGAATGACTTGGAGAGCGTATAAATCTGTAGGGGAAGGAAGGCGGGGTAGGGGTCGTCCTAGAAAAGGTTGGAGGGAAGGGGTAAAGGAGGTTTTGTGGGCGAGGGCTTGGACTTCCAGCAAGCATGTGTGAGCGTGTTAGATAGGAGTGAATGGAGACGAATGGTTTTGGGACATGACGATCTGTTGGAGTGTGAGCAGGGTAACATTGTGTGAAGGGATTCAGGGAAACCAGTTAATTGATTTAGTTGGACTTGAGTCCTGGAAATGGGAAGTACAATGCCTGCACTTTAAAGGAGGGGTATGAGATAGTGACAGCTGGGAGGGACTTTTCTCAGCTGTCGTATCTGAGCTCCTCTGCAAAGACAGTGATTATGTATGAGTGTGGTGAAAGTGTTGAATGATGATGAAAGTTTTTTTTTTCTTTTTGGGGATTTTCTTTCTTTTTGGGTCACCCTGCCTCGGTGGGAGACGGCCGACTTGTTGAAAAAAAAAAAAAAATAATTGTATTTACGTACAGTGCGCCCCCGGTTTTCGTGATTAATCCGTTCCAGAGGGCGTCATGAGGAGGGCGAGGAGGAGGCTGGAGGCAGTGGAGATGTCCTGTCTAAGGGCAATGTGTGGTGTAAATATTATGCAGAAAATTTGGAATGTGAAAATTAGGAGGTGTGGAGTTACTAAAAGTATTTGTCAGAGGGCTGAAGAAGGGTTGTTGAGGTGGTTTGGTCATTTAGAGAGAATGGATCAAAGTAGAATGACTTCGAGAGCGTATAAATCTGTAGGGGAAGGAAGGCGGGGTAGGGGTCGTCCTAGAAAAGGTTGGAGGGAAGGGGTAAAGGAGGTATTGTGGGCGAGGGGGTTGGACTTCCAGCAAGCATGTGTGAGCGTGTTAGATAGGAGTGAATGGAGACGAATGGTTTTTGGGACATGACGATCTGTTGGAGTGTGAGCAGGGTAACATTGTGTGAAGGGATTCAGGGAAACCAGTTAATTGATTTAGTTGGACTTGAGTCCTGGAAATGGGAAGTACAATGCCTGCACTTTAAAGGAGGGGTCTGGGATAGTGACAGCTGGGAGGGACAATTCTCAGCTGTCGTATCTGAGCCCCTCTGCAAAGACAGTGATTATGTATGTGTGTGGTGATAGTGTTGAATGATGATGAAAGTATTTAATTTTTTGGGATTTTCTTTCTTTTTGGGTCACCCTGCCTCGGTGGGAGACGGCCGACTTGTTGAAAAAAAAAAAAAAAATTAATCCGTTCCAGACACCCAAAAGTATTAAAATAAAATGTTTTTACAACATAGACATTAAATTACACACAAAACAATGAGAAATAAAGAAATAATAGTACAATAACATGTCACTTACATTTATTGAAGAGTTGTTGATGTGTGGAAGATGGGAGGCAGGGAGAGGATATAGTAGTATGCTAGTGTTTGGAAGGGGAATCCCCTTCCATTAACACTGCAGGTGCCAAGTTCTTTTCTGGGGTTACTGGCCTTTTTCTTTTAATGCCACTAGGACCAGGTTGAGTCACTGGAACTTTCTCTCACAAAAAATCTGTCCAGGGAGCTCTGTGTCTGGCGTTTCTTTAAAACATCCCTGAAATGGGACACCACATTGTCATTGTACATGTGGCCAACATGGCCTGCAACAGCTTGGTTAGGGTGATAATCATCCATAAAGCCTTGCACATCAGCCCATTTGGCACAGATCTCCCTAATCCTTGAAGAAAGCACCTTCCTCCATCTCTGTTCCTCCTCCTCTGAACCATTTTCCTGAACTGTGGTCTGCTGTTGCTGTTGCTGTTGAAGCTCTTGCAGATCTTCAGTGGTTATCTCTTCATTGTCCTCCTCCACCAACTGTTTCACATCCTCGGTACAAATATCCAACCCCATGGACTTGCCCAGTTCCACAATTTCATTTTTTACCACAGGGCTGGCACTAGGAGCTTTCTTGGGGCCCATGGTGGCTTATTTAGCAGTTGCAAGCACTAAAAACACTGGAATAATGACAATATATCTGGTATTAATGCGTGGGTGGCAGTCACTCACTGGTAAACAATAGCACATTGACGCTGAATGGAGTGCCCGGGCCCGCTCTGGCCACGCGTACGCATCCGGGATGAATCATGAACTCCGAGCAAATTTGTGAACACCAAGCCAAAATTTTTGCAAAAAAACTTCACCAACAACGATTTTCACGAACTCCGGGGGTTGACTGTATGTGTTCCTATGAGATAGAGACAGATAGATACAGACAGACAGAGACGGAGACAGAGACAGCCAATCAGGTACCCAGCTGGCCAGCCTGCCAACATCCCTTTCCACTTAAAAGGGGAGTGTTAATATGACATGACATCAGTGAATCCTTGGTGTTTGCCGCACTGTTTGCTCTAGCTGGCGCTCAATTTAACTGGTGCTCCCTCAAGGTACTAAGTTGTCCCAGATTTTTTTAATACAGTGCACACCGAGTGTTAAGACCATTTCTATGCTGACCAGGCATCTCAGGCCAATCGTGCCAAATTTGGAGGCAGGAAAAATAAAACGTAAATACAGTGGTACCTCGGTTAACGATGGTCCCCAAACTCGCCATTTTATGTAAGTTTATTTTTTTAAATGCTTTTGTAAGTGTGTTTTTGGGGGTCTAAAAGGACTAGTCTATTTTACATCATTCCTTATGGGGATAAATTCGTTTGGTAATGGCACTTGAAGAGCATTCTGGAACGAAAAAATATCGTTAACCGAGGTACCACTGTATACGTTCGAGGCAGTAGCGGTAAGAACGTATATATACGTTTGGACAGTTTAAGGGTTAAATACAGGAGTCCTTTTGTGGTGGATAGATGGAATTGTTTTGGTGTGGGAATAATGGACAATTCTCTACTCCGGAGTTTTTTATAATTTTGTAATTTGCCCATTATCTGCCATAACTATGACTGACAATTCTGTACCCAGTGAACTTTGTTCATAGTTTCCAAAATCAATTTACCCAACAGATTTTGTCCTTTATCTATAAAATCCATTAAATGGAGGTCAGTAATTACTATGTATAGAGTCTAGGTTCCAATGTAACAAGTTTCACTGCACATAAAATGTAGGAAAATTATCAAAACTTTCATTATTTAACCTGTTATAAGTGGAACTGACCCCAACTGTATTAACTATCTAGACAGGCTATTGGCTGCCTCAGATCTCCCACATTAATTTTCAAACACACAAAATGCTGTAAAAGTATCAGAATGTTATTGGATTAAGCTTGCTGTGAACACATTCTCCTCCATTTTGGTAATTATTTTATTAACACATCGGCCATTTCCCACCAAGGCAGGGTGGGCCGAAAAAGAAAAACTTTGGTAATACAGTGGAACCCCGACTAACGTAATTAATCCGTTCCAGGACCTAGTACTTAACATGAAAAATACGTAATTCGAAACCTTATTTCCCATAAGAAATAATGTAAATACAATTAATCCGTTCCACCCAAAAATATTCACATACTAAATAATAAAAAACAGATCAATAAATAACATTTACTTACCTTTATTGAAGAGAGTTGCAGGCATCTGGAAGATAGGGAGGATGACAGGGGCAGGGTGTTAGGGTTGGAAGGGGAATCCCCCTCCAAAATGACTTCAGGTAACAAGTCCTTATCTGGGGTTACTTCCCTTCTTTTTCTTTTAATGCCACTAGGACCAGCTTGAGTTACTGGATACCTGCCTCGTGAAATATATGTCCACAGTCCTCTGTTTCTGGCGACTCTTTAATATTTTCCTGAAGTGCAACATGGTTCTGTCACTGAAGTGGTTGCACAGATGACTCATTTCAGCTTGCTCAGGGTGGAGTTTTTCAACAAAACTTTGTAATCTATTCCACATTCCACATATTTCCTTAATCACTGAAGAAGGCACCTCCTTCACTCTCTCTTCCTCCTCCTGTGAAGCAATAACCTCAGCTCTGGTCTGATGCTGTTCCAGTTCCAGCACTTGCAGCTCTTCAGTTGTTAGCTCTACCCTGTGCTCCTCCACCAACTCTTCCACATCCTCACCACTCACCTCCAACCCCAGGCTGTTCCCCAATGCCACAATATCTTCCACAACAGGCACAGGGTCATCAGGGTCAGGGTCAGCCTCAAATCCTTCAAAATCCCTCTTTCAACACAATCCGGCCACAGTGGTCTCCAAGCAGAGTTCAAAGTCCTGGAAGTCACTCCCTCCCAAGCACAATATTGAAGTGATCTTTCCAGAACTCTCTTAGGGTCAATGTAGTGTCTGAGATCACATCAAAGCACTTCTGAAACACTGCTTTGGTGTACAGTTTCTTGAAGTTTGCAATGACCTGCTGGTCCATGGGCTGGATGAGAGGAGTGGTGTTAGGAGGCAAGAACTTCACTCTGATGAAATTGAAGTTGTCAGACAACAACACTTGCAAGTTGTGAGGATGAGCAGGAGCATTGTCCAGTACCAGGAGGCACTTGAGTCCCAATTTCTTTTCCAGGAGGTATTTCTTCACACTAGGGCCAAACACTCCAGTCAACCATTCCATGAAAAAAGTCCTTAGTGACATATGCATTAGTGTTAGCCTTCAAATGCACACAAATTATTCCTGTTAACATTGTGTTTCTTGAAGGCTCTGGGATTTTCTGCATGATACACCAGTAAAGGCTTCACTTTAAAATTTTCTTCCAAAACAGGCCTGTTTCATCACAATTAAACACTTGTTGGGGGAGGAATTCTTCAGCCTCTACGAACCCCTTAAATTCACTCACAAATTTTTCAGCTGCACATTTGTCTAGCTGGCTGCTTCACCATGCCTCACAACACTGTGTATGCCACTACATTTCTTAAACCTGTCAAACCAGCCTCTGCTGGCTTTAAAATCACTCTCCTCAGCACTGGTTCCAGGCATTGTCTTGACAAGATCTGCATGCAACTGCCTTGCCTTTTCACAAATTATCGCCGTGGAAATACTATCACCTGCTAATTGTTTATTGTTTATCCACACCATCAACAACTTTTCAACCTCATCCACTGTTTTCGATCTATTTTTTGTTAACATATCAACCCCTTTTGCAACATTAGCTTCCTTGATCTCATTTCTCTTTGCCAGGATAGTGCTGATAGTAGATGGGGTTTTCTTGTACATCCTGGCAAGCTCACTCAGACGTACACCACTCTCATATTTTCTACAATCTCTTTCTTCAGTTCGATGGTGCTCCTAACTCTCTTTACCACAGGGTGCCACTAGGAAGCTTCTTTGGACCCATGGTGACTTATTTCACAGTGACAATCACTAAACCACCAAAAAATACAACAAAAGTATTGTGAATGTTTGAAAGAGCGCACTGGGTAATGTTCTCTAAATGGTAAACAACGCTAGACTGGCGTCCTGTGCAGGCGCGGGGCAGGCAGACAGGTCTCGTACGTTACGCTACATGAGTAAATGTACGCTACACGAGACAAATATTTTGCGAAAAAAGCTTACGTTACACAATTTTTACGTTATATGGAGCTTACGTTAGTCGGGGTTCCACTGTATAGTGGTACCCTGAGTTTCGGCTATAATTCGTTCCAGAAGGCTGTTCGAGTGCCGTTACCGAACGAATTTGTTCCCATAAGGAATAATGTAAATTAGATTAGTCCGTTTCAGACCCCCAAAAATACACTTATAAAAGCACTTACAATAATACACTTACATAACTGTTCAAGTTGGGAGCTGTACGAAACTCGGGGTACCACTGTATATCAGTAAATTTTATCAACAGGGAAGTGGAGAAGAATCCATCCTACACGAGTCATGTGTCATAAAAGGCAACTAAAATGCCAGGAGCAAGGGGCTAGTAACCCCTTCTGTATAAATTACTAAAGGTAAAAAAAAATAAAAAATAAAAAAGTTTCTTGTTTTTCGGGTCATCCTGCCTCGGTGGGAGACTGCCGGTGTTGTTAATAAAAAACACAATTTTCAATTGTTTTAGTTCATTAAAATTAACTTTGGTGTTTAAATGGGTCCCCTGCATCACTGTACTGTACACAAACAGGGTATTCCATCCAAATAAACAACTTTTTTTGATGTTCAGACCTACTCTAGGTTCAAAGGTGGTCAGATAACAGGACCTTTACTGTTGGTAACTACCTGAATGAACATGTTGTTCATCTTGGAATTGTGGATGCAACAAAAGAAATAATGAAGATCTAAAATAACTAATTCATAACAACAGCTAACAAACAAATGGAAGACCAGAGAACACAAGTTATGAGAAGGTAAATACACTTATAGAGCAGCAAGTAGTGTAATTCATCAGACTGATAGTGAAACACATTGCCACATCTTCATCAAAACAGTTTTATCTAATGATTGCTGCTTTAGCTCACAACATCTTAGGTTACATGCTAAGAAATATAGAATTTACAAACATACACAATGAAGAATAGAGAAATACCAGTAAATATTGAGATCTGGGAAAATATGGATTTCAGGTCACAAGAGTAGCAGCTCAAAATTATAGATATTCAAGAAAAAACTGCTTTAAAAAAAATTGCTAAGTAATTATAGACAAAGCTTAAAGATAAAATAATGAAATATATGTGAGTAGAAACCATAAGTAAGAAATTAAGTTGATGTAATTAATGTTTACAGAAGAATTTGTATGTGCCAGTATGTGTAGAATAAAATATATTTTTCTTACTTTTTTTTAATTCAGAGAGCTGAATCTAACTTTCATATTACATATTAAACTGGTTAAAAAAATAAATATGACTACAGCATACAATAAAGTGTACAACATTTTGTTGGAATTTTAGTCTTATATATTCACAAAAATATTAAATATCCTAGTTTTCATGCGTAACATTCAATAAAAAGAACAACATGTGCAACAGCAAATGTAAACACAATATTTATAGAACAAGACCCTTTATTTTTAATATAACTGTATTAAGTAAATGTAAATTAGCAAACTGTAAATTTAAGAAGGAAACTGTCAGAAAATTGAAATGACTAAGAATATCAACATAGTTTTTCAAAAGGAATAAAATGAAATTGATCAACACTATACCATAAAAAGAAAATTCGCCAAAATCAAATTTTTTTTTTTAAGTATCTGTCCAAAACATATGTGGGCATGCTGTATATTTTCAAAACATTGTGGGGCCATATATGTAATGTAACCTGATGAAAAAGCATTTAGTGTGTCTGTAAATAAAACATTAAAAAAAGATAATATTATATGGAGATTTACTATCGAGGTCCAGGAAAAGAAAAGTTAAGAAATTTAATATATAAAGCTAGATGCAAATAGGGATGCAACACTCCCCATTAATGATGGTGAAGTGCTCACTAAGTCTAAGACATAAGACAGGCTGAAAGCAACTGTTCCAACCTTGGACTTGGGAGTGATTGAGTGTCTCCGTCGACTAGAAGATTGCCAAAAATATACATAGCAGTATTAAAAATCAGATAAAAGCATATTTTTATTACCAACTATATCATATAGTCTATGTTTAATAATATATAGTCTTTATTTTTAAGATTTATCAAAGCATAAGCTGGCAAGCACTAATGTAATGTATATAAAAATTATAATGTGACCAAGCACTATTGTGTTTAAAGGTTTTAACTAATTTGTGCTTCCAAATGCTGCAAGATAATTATTTAGCAATAAAACAAGACGTAATAGCATTACCACCTACTACTCTACCTTGCCTAAATATTCATTATTTACTCAATTTTATATGATGGACTCCTATCTTATGTGTTCCTGTATTCATAATACTGTACCATCACTATCAGTTGACTGAAATAACAAAATTATAAGCTATAATGTCTAACACAGATAAAATGAGAAATCTGAAATACTTTTTAAGAATTATGATTACGTATCAATTAAAATGCAAGAAAATTTATTGTTGAAATAATGACAATTATGGTCTCCCTACTAACTTTTAAATTTAAAATTTTCTCTCAATAATCTACCGTCGAACCTCGGTTGTCGAATTTAATTCGTTCCAGATGTTGATTCAACAACCAAAGTAATTTTTCCCATAAAGAATAATGTATAAAATTATACAACACAGGGAAACTGTAAAAATGAATACTAAATACTGTACAGCAAATGAAAATTTAACGGCCTGTCAAAGGAGAGTTAATGGCAAAATTCTAGTGGCTTCAAATCTTGCAGGAGAAAGCTGGTATGCTTACATGTGAGAGAATGGGTCTGCATGGTCAGTGTGTGCAGTATAAAAAAAATTCTGTAGCACACAGTGCATGAGAAAAAACTGCAACTGTGTTTTTGGTCTAAAACAGCGACTTTGTGGTGTATTTTCATATGGTATTTATAGATATATTCTGGTTTTCTTGATATCATTTGATAGAATGGAAGATATGTTACAGAAATAGATATGATTCTGAAGGGTTTAGACTAAAAGTAGCTTGAAATTGAGCTCAAAGTAGTGGAAATGGTTGATTTTTGCCGATGTTCAAGAGTAAACAAATCACATCACGTGTCTGATACACATTAACTGGTGGGTCTAACATGCATTCACGAATCCGCTGATATTATTTATGCAATTATTACAATTATGCAGTAGTCTGAGTAACAGTAAATCTCTATTTTTTTGTGTGAATAAAAATTAAAAATGAAAAGCAAATGTAATATAAGAGGGGCCTAGAGACGTGACTAATGAACAGAGAAAATGTTATTTTAGTGCCAGAAATGTCTGCATAATTCTAGACCCTATTTTGAAACTGGCCTTTCTTTAATTTTGTGTGAAATTGGCCAAATTAGTAATTTCAGATCACTTTATTGGGTAGTTGAAATACGTAAATGGGTGGTTTCTTGTACTCAATCGATGGAATGAAAGGAGTTCTAGTGAAATAGCTATGAGTTTGATTGACTGAAACAATGGAATTGGGCCAAAATAGGGCTCAAAGTGGGCAAAATCGCTGATGCGTGAACACTGCTGAGACCACTAACTTCACGATAGCGTAATTCCGCAAGTTTTCCATAAATTTTTGTACTTTTAGCTTCATTACCTTTGCAAAAAGATTCTCTTATCATTTCAAAAGAATTTTTTTTTTTTAAATTCTTTGACCTTGGGAGCATTGTTGGTCAACACTCAAGAGCCCGTATGAAAACTAGGACATTTTTTTCTCGAATTCCTTGTTAAAAAACAGATTTGTTCGAGAAGTAGTGCGTTTGACAACCGAGGTTAGACTGTATAAGAATTCTGTAATGCTTGTGTATAAAATCAAACAATTACAAAAGTTTATAAATGCAGCTTAAAAAGTTGGTCTTATTTACAATTTTAATTTATTTTCATCATATATATACATGTACTATAGTATGTTTGCTGATTAATCTTAATTTAGTTATGACTATAAAAGGTATTAGAATAACAAAAAAGCATTTCCTAGTCCATGCATAATTTCTTTTTTAAGCTATTATACAGTACTTCTAATACCTTGGGAGATGATTTTCGGATTGTGTTTTAGGTAGGGTTGCAGTTGACATGGGTCGCTTAGGATCACGTGGAGTCGTTGATGGTGTAGTAGGAAGTGAAATTGTTGAGCGTGAGAGAGATTTCCCCATTTCTATACCCCCTGCAGCCTCGCTACTATACTTTATATTAGTGTACTCTCGACCCAATTGCAAGCTCTTCTGCTCTGCAGAGATACGTTGTTGTACAGTCTCTATATGGTGCTGGACGGCCAGGTAAACAAATTTATATTGTGCCTCTGTCTGTACCATTCCAGAACGCTGTGACCGAACCATTTGGATTGTACGCTGTATGTCAATTTCACAATCAAGACCTGAAAAATGATAAGAATAATTTTGATACTAACTAAAATTTTTTTTACTATTGAACAAATTATATAGAAAACATTAAACAAAATTTGCAACCCAAATTTTCAATCATAATTCACAATATTATAATTTGGAAGGTTTCTTAATATGAACACTCCACATTTATTAAATAAACACTGAAGAATGAAAAGGGTTCTGTAGATTATATATGTAGCTCTGTGGAGGGCATAACAAATTTTACATGAAAAACTAAATAGTGTTAAAAAACACTAAAGTATTAGGAAAATTCAAAAATTAATTACAATTTACAACCTCCATGCATATCCCAAAAAAACACACAAATATTTTCAAAAATTTTAACACGTCAGCCGTTTCCCACCGAGGCAGGGCGACCTAAAAAAGAAAGAAAATACAGTGGTACCTCGACTTACGATATTTTTTCATTCCAGAATGCTCTTCAAGTGCCATTACCAAACGAATTTATCTCCTTAAGAAATGTTGTAAAATAGACTAGTCCTTTTAGACCCCCAAAATTACACTTACAAAAGCATTTAAAAAAATAAACTTACATAAAAGGGTGAGTTTGGGGACCATCGTAAGTCGAGGTACCACTGTACTTTCAGCATTCAACACTTTCACCATCATTCATACATAATCACTGTCTTTGCAGAGGCACTCAGATATGACAATTTAAATGTCCCTTCAAACAGCCAATATCCCAAACCCACCTCCAGGACTCAAGTCTGGCTAACCGGTTTCCGAATCCCTTCATAAAATATTATCCTGTTCACACTCCAACAGCTCGTCAGCTCCCAAAAACCATTTGTCTCCATTCACTCCTAACACGCTTACATTCAGACCCCAAAAAAGATGCATTTTAGCATTAGATCCCCAGAATTCGTCACACCTATTCCTTACTTGAAGTATATCTACCTCTCCTTTCTCAAGTATGGTGTATCAAGTGTTACTTTGTAAATTTCAGCCTCTATTACCTTGCTTTTCAATACTCAATTGTTTTAGTGATGCAGAGGCACCACTGGGGCTTGGGCACCCCATGTAGACCAACTGGCAAGCAAAAATACTACAGCTTGCTGGAAAAGGGGGCAGGACCATTACTTCCTTCTCCAGCACCCCTACACAGAAATGCATTTTTCATAGGGTCAAAACAGGTGTCTGCAGTTAAGCATTAAGGAGTCCTCTTGGAATTATACCATCAGTACCCAGAAATGGAGGCGGCAGATGTAGAGCAGAAGCAGAATATCCAAGTATCAATCAATACGATTGGAGTTTGTGCACCTCATTAGAATAACAAAAGGTAAAGGTAAGAGTGGCTAAACTAAAAATAATAACAAGGCAAGGAGAGGTAGGCTTCAGGTAGGAAATGTGTGTGCATCCCCCAACAAACCACAGAAATATGGCAAATTATTTGCTCCTTTGTAGCTACTTTTTAAAATGATTTCTCTGTTAATTAATGAGGGTTCCTCCTTTAGGTTTCATAGGAACAATGAATACTGTCCTAAACATTACTTTGTGTATACAGTGGACCCTCGGTTTTCGTTCACCTCCAAACTTGAACAATTATGTAAGTGTATTTTCGTAAGTGCTTTTGTAAGTATATTTTTGGGGGTCTGAAATGACCAATCTAATTTACATTTGTCCTTATGGGAACAAATTCGTTCAGTAACGGCACTCAAACAGCATTCTGGAAAGAATTTTCAACGAAAACCGAAGGTCCACTGTATATGTAAGTACAGTGGACCCTCGGTTAACGAAATTAATCTGTTCCAGGAGCTATTACTTAATCTGAATCTTTCGTAATCCGAACCCTTATTTCCCATAAGAAATAATGTAAATACAGTACAATAAATCTGATCCACAAAAAAATATTCACAATAAATATAATATAAATAACATTTACTTACCTTTATTGAAGAGACTTGCAGGCATCTGGAAGATAGGGATGATGACAGGGGCAGGGTGTTAGTGGTTGGAAGGGAAATCCCCCTCCAAAAGGACTTCAGGTAACAAGTCCCTCTCTTTGGTTACTTCCCTTCTTGGTCTTTTAATGCCACTAGGACCAGCTTGAGAGTCACTAGAATTCTTCTTAGAAAAATAACTGTCCAGAGTCCTCTGTTTCTGGCGACTCTTTAATACTTTCCTGAAGTGCAACATGGCTCTGTCACTGAAGTGGTTGCACAGAAGGCTCATTTCAGCTTGCTCAGGGTGGTGTCTTTCAACAAATGTCTGCACCTTATTCCACATTGAACAAATTTCCTTAATCTCTGAAGAAGGCACCTCCTTCACTCTCTCTTCCTCCTCCTGTGAAGCAATAACCTCAGCTGTGGTCTGTTGCTGTTCCAGATGAAGCTCTTGCAGCTCTTCAGTTATTAGCTCTATCCTGTGCTCCTCCACCAACTCTTCCACATCCTCACCACTCACCTCCAACCCCAGGCTGTTCCCCAATGCCACATCTTCCACAACAGGCACAGGGTCGTCAGGGTCAGGGTCAGCCTCAAATCCTTCAAAATCCCTCTTTTCAACACAATCCGGCCACAGTGGTCTCCAAGCAGAGTTCAAAGTCCTGGAAGTCACTCCCTCCCAAGCCTTACCTATAAGGCCTAGGCAATGCACGATATTGAAGTGTTCTTTCCAGAACTCTCTTAGGGTCAATTCAGAGTCATTGGTCATATTAAAGCACCTCTGAAACACTGCTTTGGTGTACAGTTTCTTGAAGTTTGCAATGACCTGCTGGTCCATGGGCTGGATGAGAGGAGTGGTGTTAGGAGGCAAGAACTTCACTGTGATGAAACTGAACTCATCAGGCAACAACTCTTCCAAGTTGTGAGGATGAGCAGGAGCATTGTCCAGTACCAGGAGGCACTTGAGTCCCAATTTCTTTTCCAGGAGATATTTCTTCACACTAGGGCCAAACACTCCAGTCACCCATTCCTTGAAAATCTCTGTAGTGACCCATGCCTTGGTGTTAGCCTTCCAATGCACACACAAATTATTCTTGTCAACACTGTGTTTCTTGAAGGGTCTGGGATTTTCTGAGTGATACACCAGTAAAGGCTTCACTTTAAAATCACCACTGGCATTGGCATACATCATAAGAGTTAGCCTGTCTTTCATAGGCTTGTGTCCTGGCAGTGCCTTTTCCTCCTGAGTAATGAAGGTCCTGTTGGGCATTTTCTTCCAAAACAGGCCTGTTTTATCACAATTAAACACTTGTTGGGGGAGGAATTCTTCAGCCTCAATGAACCCCTTAAATTCACTAACAAATTTTTCAGCTGCACGTTTGTCTGAGCTGGCTGGCTCACCATGCCTCACAACACTGTGTATGCCACTACGTTTCTTAAACCTCTCAAACCAGCCTTTACTGGCTTTAAAATCACTCACATCACCACTGGTTCCAGGCATTGTCTTGACAAGATCTGCGTGCAACTTCCTTGCCTTTTCACAAATTATCGCCATGGAAATACTATCACCCGCTATCTGTTTTTCATTGATCCACACCATTAGTAACTTCTCAACCTCATCCCTTTCGCAACATTAGCTTCCTTGATCTCATTTCTCTTTGCCAGGATAGTGCCGATAGTAGATGCACTTTTCTTGTACATCCTGGCAAGATCACTCAGACGTACGCCACTCTCATATTTTTCTATTAGCTCTTTCTTCAGTTCGATGGTGTTCCTCACTTTCTTTACCACTGGGGTGCCACTAGGAAGCTTCTTTGGACCCATGGTGACTTATTTCACAGTGACAATCACTAAAAAGCTTCTTTGGACTCATGGTGATTTATTTCACAGTGACAATCACTAAACCACCAAAAAAGACACCAAATGTATTGTGAATGTTTGAAAGAGGACGCTGGGTAATGTTCTCTCAATGGTAAACAATGCTACAGTGGCGTCTTGCACAGGCGCAGGCCAGGCACGGAGCAGGCGGACACATCTAATACGTTTCGCTAACCAAGCTTTTTTCACTATCTGATTGCGAAAAAAGCTTCCGGTAACCGATTTTTTCGTTAACTAGACCTTTCATTAACCGAGGGTCCACTGTACAGTATATTTCAAAATTGCTAATTTTATTAGTATAAATTTTGTAACAACCTAGCAGCAGCTGAAAAACAAATCTGTAGAGAGTACTTATTATTTTGCCATTATTTCCTCAAATTGTGTATAGAACTTCAATGTGTTTATTTGAAAAAATATCAGGAAAGTGAGTGTGTATATGTATACAGGTCTCCCTCAATATTCGCATTTTCCACTTTCGCGGGCTTCACACATTCGCGAATTCCCGGCTGCCAAATTCCCAGCCGCCAAATTCCCACCCACCAAATCATATTTAAGTTTCCCACCACCCGAGCGTCCCTACTACCTTCCCTCCGACCTGGCAGCCAGCCAGCACACCACTCACTCACTGAGTGTTTTGTTTGTTCATTATTTGTTATTAAACTACAGTATAACATGTATGTTGTACTATATAGTAGTACAATATTTTACTATGCTTTCATGTGTTTTATGATTGTTCATGGTTCAGTAGGTTAAGGAAGCAGTAAGTAATGAATGTACATACTAAATAAAGGTTATCTATCTATTACAGTTATTCCAAATTGCTATCAAAAACATGATAAATACAATAGAACTGTAATAAAGATGCTGAAATGAATAATATATGCCATATTATATGAGGGGGTAAGAGAAGCAGGCAGACCGCCACCATAAAAGATGTTTACATCAAAGTAAACATGCCTAAATCACTCTTGTTATAAGAACAGATGCAAAATAGCATTTATTATTTTTAGAATAATAATAATTTATAATAATTGATCTGGAGCACTTTAAATGTCATCAGTATTAGGTAGCTGACATTTAGAGCACTCCACAGCAATTTAAAGTGCTCCAGATCAATTATTATAAATTATTATTATTTTAAAAACAATAAATGCTATTTTTGCATTTGTTCTTATGACAAGAGTGATTTAGGCATGTTTACCCTGATGTAAACATCTCTTATGGTGGCGGTCTGCCTGCTCTCTTACCCCACTCATATAATATGGCATATATTATTCATTTCAGCATCTTTATTACAGTTCTAGGGTATTTATCATGTTTCTGATATCAATTTGGAATAAATGTAATAGATAGATAACCTTTATTACTAATATTAGTGTAATTACACAACATTTTATTAGCGCTAAGGCTAACATCCACCACCTATGACGACTCACCAGACCTGCTCGCTCTCCCTCCCTACAATAGTTTCCTCCCACTTCGTAACAATGTTAGATGGTGAATTTAATGTATTTTTCTGTAAGCTTAACTCGTTGTATGTGTATTTTACTTTTTTATTGTTTTCTGTAATATATGAGTTATGCAAATTAAAATAAAGTTATGAAGTTAGAGTTTCATTTTTTTTTCTAATGTATACATATTTAATTAAACATTTGGCATCATTACAAAGTGGGCGGAGCTACAGCAGAGGGAGAAGAAGCAGTGTGTCAGTAACTCTCGATTCCCCATGACACTTCACAACACTATAAAATACGTATTGTATAATTATACTATTACAGGCCTCCCTCCACAGCCAGCTCATGTCAAAATAACATGTATATTGTACATTATTTTACGATGTTTATACGTGTTTTATGATTATTCATGGTCCAATAGGTTAAGGAAACAGTATTGTATTATATTTCCCTACAATATATTGGGGCACCAAACATTCGCGATTCTTCAACATTCAAGAAGCTCTTGATCCCCTAACCCTCGTGAATGTTGAGGGAGACCTGTATATGTATATCACCTAGGTATGTATGTATGTATATCACCTAGGTATGTATGTATGTATATCACCTAGGTATGTATGTATGTATATCACCTAGGTAGTAGGTTGGTAGACAGCAACCAACCAGGGAGGTACTACCGTCCTGCCAAGTGAGTGTAAAACGAAAGTCTGTAAATGCTTTACACGATGGTAGGATTGCTGGTGTCTTTTCTGTCTCATAGACATGCAAGATTTCGGGTACATCTTGCTACTTCTACTTACACTTAGGTCACACTACACTTGCATGTACAAGCATATATATATATATACACACACCTTTCTGGGTTTTCTTCTATTTGTCTTACTAGTTCTTGTTCTTGTTTATTTTCACTTATCTCTATGGGGAAGTGGAACAGAATTCTTCCTCCATAAGCCATGCGTGTCATAAGAGGCGACTAAAATGCCAGGAGCAAGGGGCTAGTAACCCCTTCTGTATATACAGTGGTACCTCTACTTACGAGCAAAATTCGTTTCAGTCGGCTATTCAAGTGCCGATACCGAAGGAATTTTTTCCCTTAAGAAATAATGAAAATTAGGTTAATCCATTTCAGACCCCTAAAATTACACTTACAAAAGCACCTACAAAAATACACTTACATAATTGTTCGAGTTGGGAGCTGCTCGTAAGTAGAGGTACCACTGTATTACTAAATGTAAAAAGAGAAACTTTCATTTTTTCCTTTTGGGCCACCCTGCCTCGGTGGAATACGGCCTGTGTGTTGAAAGAAAGTGTGTGTGTGTGTGTGTGATGGGAGAGAGTGAGTAAGATTGGGAGATTGAGAGAGTGAGAGAATGAGTGAGAGTGTGAAAGTGAGAGGGAAAACAAAAAAAGTAAGAGCTAGAAAATTAGAAGTCCATCAATCAGTTCAGCTTGGTCAGTGAGTTGAGGTTGGTAGTCATTTCAGGTTGATCGGCCATTCATTTCAGGTTGGTCAGTCAGTCAGTCAATTCAGGTCAATCAGTTCAGATATGTCTCTTACTTTAGTTAAGGAAGTAACACTACTACCACTTACCTTGTCTTTTGATCTGATCAAGAATCATATCAATAACAATGAAGGTTCCTGTGCGTCCAATACCAGCTGAGCAATGGACAACCACAGGCCCTGCTGATGGTATATCTTCTTGTCTCTTGTTAACATCATGCAGGAAATTCAATACACAGCCAGGATCGGACGGAACACCATGGTCAGGCCAAGCCTTATGTCAGAAGGAAAGATGTGCTTACTGCTCATATTTAATAAAAAAATTTAAGGGAGAATTTCCAAATTTTTGCCAACACTGACCTGCTACATGATTTATACAAAAGAAATTAATTTATTAATAAGGAATCTAACTGTACAATATTTCAAATGAAATGTAATACAGCCTCTCCTCACTCAACGATGGTAAACACTTAATGTCGATAAACAAATTCGTCACTAAGCAAGGAGCATATTATACTGGTAGTAGGTTTGTTTCAACCATCTTTGATATTGTTTTAATGTCACCTTTGCACCATTTATAATATTTTTAGTATATTTTTAAATGTTTATACAGTAATGTACTGTATATTGTAATAAACAGAATAGATGAAATCAGCTCTAACATACATTATCTAGGTATGCATACTGGTCAGAGCCTGTCATAAGTCCGAGTTGTCAGTAAACAAGTGTCACTAAGTGAGGAGAGGCTGTATACTGATACGTATTAATTCTGTAACTTAAGGGAGCCTACAACCTGATTTATGTTTTTTAAAGATGCCAATCAATTTCAATGAAAATTTAGTTAGTTTATTTCCGCTTATCTCCATGGGTAAGTGGAACAGAATTCTTCCTGCATAAGCCATGTGTGTTGTATGAGGTGACCAAAATACCAGGAGCAAAGGGGCTAGTAACCTCTTCTATATATATATATATTTTTTTTTTTTTCAACAAGTCGGCCGTCTCCCACTGAGGCAGGGTGACCCAAAAAGAAAGAAAATCCCCAAAAAGAAAATACTTTCATCATCATTCAACACTTTCACCACACTCATACATAATCACTGTCTTTGCAGAGGCGCTCAGATACGACAGCTGAGAATAGTCCCTCCCAGGTGTCACTATCCCAGACCCCTCCTTTAAAGTGCAGGCATTGTACTTCCCATTTCCAGGACTCAAGTCCAACTAAACCAATTAACTGGTTTCCCTGAATCCCTTCACAAAATGTTACCCTGCTCACACTCCAACAGATCGTCATGTCCCAAAAACCATTCGTCTCCATTCACTCCTATCTAACACGCTCACACATGCTTGCTGGAAGTCCAAGCCCCTCGCCCACAAAACCTCCTTTACCCCCTCCCTCCAACCTTTTCTAGGACGACCCCTACCCCGCCTTCCTTCCCCTACAGAATTATACGCTCTCCAAGTCATTCTACTTTGATCCATTCTCTCTAAATGACCAAACCACCTCAACAACCCCTCTTCAGCCCTCTGACAAATTTTTTTAATAACTCCACACCTTCTCCTAATTTCCACATTCCGAATTTTCTGCATAATATTTACACCACACATTGCCCTTAGACAGGACATCTCCACTGCCTCCAGCCTCCTCCTCGCTGCAGCATTTGCAACCCATGCTTCACACCCATATAAGAGTGTTGGTACCACTATACTTTCGTACATTCCCTTCTTTGTCTCCATGGATAACGTTTTTTGTCTCCACAGATACCTCAACGCACCACTCACCTTTTTTCCTTCATCAATTCTATGGTTAACCTCATCCTTCATAAACCCATCCGCTGACACGTCAACTCCCAAATACAGTGGTACCTCGACTTACGATGGTCCCCAAACTCACCCTTTTATGTAAGTTTATTTTTTTAAATGCTTTTGTAAGTGTAATTTTGGGGGTCTAAAAGGACTAGTCTATTTTACAACATTTCTTAAGGAGATAAATTCGTTTGGTAATGGCACTTGAACAGCATTCTGGAATGAAAAAATATCGTAAGTCGAGGTACCACTGTATCTGAAAACATTTACTTCTTCCATGATCCCTCTCTCCAATGTGATATCCAATTTTTCTTTATTTAAATCGTTTCATACCCTCATCACCTTACTCTTATCTATGTTCACTTTCAACTTTCTACCTTTACACACTCTCCCAAACTCGTCCACTATCCTTTGCAACTTTTCTTTAGAATCTCCCATAAGCACAGTATCATCAGCAAAAAGTAACTGTGTCAACTCCCATTTTGCATTTAATTCCCCATAATTTAATCCCACCCCTCTCCCCAACACCCTAGCATTTACTTCTTTTACAACCCCATCTATAAATATATTAAACAACCATGGTGACATTACACATCCCTGTCTAAGACCTACTTTTACCGGGAAGTAATCTCCCTCTCTCCTACACACCCTAACCTGAGCCTCACTATCCTCTTTACATCCCTGTCTAAGACCTACTTTTACCGGGAAGTAATCTCCCTCTCTCCTACACACCCTAACCTGAGCCTCACTATCCTCTTTACAGCCTTCAGTAACTTACTACCTATTCCATACACTTGCAACATTTGCCACATTGCTCCCCTATCCACTCTGTCATATCTTTCTTTCTTTCAACACGTCGGCCGTTTCCCACCGAAGTGGGGTGGCCCAAAATGAAAAACGAAAGTTTCCCATTTTACATTTAGTAATATATACAGGAGAAGGGGTTACTAGCCCCTTGCTCCCAGCATGTTAGTCGCCTCTTACGACACGCATGGCTTACGGAGGAAGAATTCTGTGTGTCTCTGTCATATGCCTTTTCTAAATCCATAAATGCAATGAAAACTTCTCTACCTTTATCTAAATACTGTTCACATATATGCTTCACTGTAAACACTTGATCTACACATCCCCTACCCACTCTAAAGCCTCCTTGCTCATCTGCAATCCTACTCTCTGTCTTACCTCTAATTCTTTCAATAATAACCCTGCCATACACTTTACCAGGTATACTCAGTAAACTTATTTCCCTATAATTTTTACACTCTCTTTTATCCCCCTTCCCTTTATATAAAGGAACTATACATGCTCTCTGCCAATCCCTAGGTACCTTCCCCTCTTTCATACATTTATTAAACAAAAATACCAACCACTCCAGCACTATATCCCCCCCCTGCTTTTAACATTTCTGTCATGATCCAGTCAGTTCCAGCTGCTTTACCCCCTTTTCATTCTATGTAATGCCTCACGCACCTCCCCCACACTCACATCCTGCTCTTCTTCACTCCTAAACGATGTTGTACCTCCCTGGCCAGTACATGAAATTACCGCCTCCCTTTTTTCATCGACATTTAAAAGTTCCTCAAAATATTCCCGCCATCTACCCAATACCTCCAGCTCCCCATCTACTAACTCCTCTACTCTGTTTTTAACTGACAAATCCATTCGTTCCCTAGGCTTTCTTACCTTGTTTATCTCACTTCAAAATTTTTTCTTGTTTTCAGCAAAATTTCTTGACAGAGCCTCTCTCATTCTTTCATCCGCTCTCCTTTTGCACTCTCTCACCACTCTCATCACCTTTCTTTTACTCTCCATATACTCTCCTCTTCTATTAACACTTCTGTTTTGTAAAAACCTCTCATAAGCTACCTTTTTCTCTTTTATCACACCCTTTACTTCTTCATTCCACCACTCACTCCTCTTTCCTCCTGCACCCACCCTCCTATAGCCACAAACTTCTGCCCCACATTCTAATACAGTGGACCCCCGAGTTTCGTAAAAACTTCACTCCTGAAGTCTGCTCAAGTGCCATTACCGAACGAATTTACTCCCTTAAGGAAAAATGTCACGTAGGTTAGTCTATTTCAGACCCCCAAAAATACACTTCCACAAGCACTTAGAAAATTGCAAAATTATTACATAATTGTACGATTTCCGGGGTGTACGAAACTCGGAGGTCTACTGTACTGCATTTTTAAAACTATCCCAACTCTCTTCAACCCCCCGTCTACTCATACTTGCACTAGCCCACCTTTCTGCCAATAGTTGCTTATATCTCACCCTAACTTCCTCCTCCCTTAGTTTATACACTTTTACCTCTCTCTTACTTGCTGTTGCCATTTTCTTTTTGTCCCATCTACCTTTTACTGTAACTGTAGCTACAACCAAATAATGATTCGATATATCCGTTGCCCCTCTATAAACATGTACATCCTGAAGCCTACCCATCAACCTTTTATCCACCAATACATAATCCAACAAACTACTTTCCTTACGTGCTATATCATACCTTGTATATTTATTTATCCTCTTTTTCATAAAATATGTATTACTTATTACCAAACCTCTTTCTACACATAGCTCAATTAATGGTTCCCCATTTACATTTACCCCTGGCACCCCAAATTTACCTACTACTTCCTCCACAACATTTTTACCCACTTTAGCATTAAGATCCCCAACCACAATTACTCTCACACTTGGTTCAAAACTCCCCACACACTCACTCAACATTTCCCAAAATCTCTCTCTCTCTCCTCTACACTTCTCTCTTCTCCAGGTGCATAAACACTTACTATAACCCACTTTTCACATCCAACCTTTATTTTACTCCATATAAATCCTTGAATTTATACATTTATATTCCCTCTTTACCTGCCATAACTGATTATTCAACATTATTGCCACTCCTTCTTTAGCTCTAACTCTATTTGAAACCCCCGACCTAATCCCATTTATTTCTCCCCACTGAAACTCTCCTACCCCCTTCAGCTTTGTCTCACTTAAAGCCAGGACATCCAGTTTCTTTTCATTCATAACATCTACAATCATCTCTTTCTTGTCATTCGCACAACATCCACGCACATTCAAACATCCCACTTTGACGGTTTTCTTCTTTTTCTTTTTAGTAAGCTATACAGGAAAAGGGGTTACTAGCCCATTGTTCCCGGCATTTTAGCTGACTTTTACAACACGCATGGCTTACGGAGGAAAGATTCTTATTCCACTTCCCCATGGATATATATATTACTAATTATAAAAAGAGAAACTTTTCTTTTTCTTTTTGGGCCACCTTGCCTCAGTGGGATACGGCCTGTTTTTGAAAGAAGAAAAAGCAGGACCCCCGTATCCGTGGGGGATATATGTTCCAAGACCTACCATGGATAATAGTGAACCCTATACAGTGGACCCTGGTTTTCGTGATTATTTTGTTCCAGAATGCTGTTCAAGTGCCATTACCAAACAAATTTATTCCCATAAGGAATAATGTAAATTAGACTAGTCCTTTTAGACCCCCAAAAATACACTTACAAAAATACACATACATAATTGTTCGAGTTTGGAGCATCACGCACACCTGGGGTCCACTGTATTTAAGTAATTTTTCATTTACATACATACCTACAATAGTTTAATTGATAAATTATGCACAATAAGTTGAGAATTAGTAGTTTTTCACTGATGGAAAGCACACACGACTTCTCTTAGGCTTTGAAGAACTTTCATCATTACTATTGCACTCCGGTATCATTATTAAGGAAAATTAAGGATTATTTTCAGGCCGGGGTAAACCATGGACAACTGAAAATGCGGAAAATGAACCCGTGGATATGGTGGTCCTACTGTATATTAATTCTTCCAGCATATCTTTAATACAAAAATTTTATATTACACAGGTTTGTTTACCACATTTTGGTTATTACACAATTGCAAAATTGCAGCAAATTTTTATGTAACACTTCATAAAATTTACTTTACACAGTTTGCTTCTGGGTGGGGAAAAAATTTGGAGCACTGCCAGCTGGATGAAGGAATGTGATCCCTCTGGGTCAGGCCATTGTCTCTGTGGAGGAGGCCTACCTTCCTTCCCTGCCACCCATTCCAGTGCTCCATATATACACATCTCACATGCGTCTCAGATTCGTGTTTGTGAATTGGGTTTTGGGCTTTTCATTGCCATATCTTGTATCTGCCAAGCAACCATGGCACCCAAAAGGTATGCGAGTGATGCTGGAAGTGGCAAGAAAAGATTTAGGCATTTAAGTCTCGGAGTTATGAAGAAAATCGAGATATTACACAAGCTTAAAAGTGGTTCACGTGTGGTGGACATAGCAAAAGCTTACGGTGTTAATGAAGTGTCAGTTCGTACAATTAAAAAGAATGAGGCAAATATATGGGCTTGTGTAATGAATAACCCAGGTTGCCATTTCATGAAAATGACACATAGATTACGACAAGTAAATAAAACCAAAAACTTATTGCTAAAGTGGATTGAACAAAAAACAAAGAAAGGTACATCATTTAATTTCATCTTAATTGGAAAAGCCTTAAAGGTGTATAAAAGAGTGTGTGATAAGGAAGGAAGGCCTGAACAAGAGTGTGTGTTTAGCACTGGCTGGTTCCACAACTAAGTTGTGTAACAGGTTACATAACATTAAGTTTTCTAGTGAAAGTGCTTCAGCTGATCATTCAGCAGCAAGTAATTTCCCTGCTGAATTGCAGGAAATTATTTCTGAGAGAATGGAACGAAACAGAATGACTTCGAGTGGTATAAATCTGTAGTGGAGGGAAGGCGGGGTAGGGGTCGGCCTAGGAAAGGTTGGAGGGAGGGAGTAAAAGAGGTTTTGTGTGCTAGGGGCTTGTATTTCCAGCAAGCATGTGTGAGCGTATTTGATAGGAGTGAATGGAGACAAATGGTTTTTAATACTTGACGTGCTGTTGGAGTGTGAGCAAAGTAACATTTATGAAGGGATTCAGGGAAACCGGCAGGCCGGACTTGAGTCCTGGAGATGGGAAGTACAGTGTCTGCACTCTGAAGGAGGGGTGTTAATGTTGCAGTTTTATAACTGTAGTGTAAAGCACCCCTCTGGCAAGACAGTGATGGAGTGAATGATGATTAAAGTTTTTCTTTTTCGGGCCACCCTACCTTGGTGGGAATCGGTCGATGTGTTAATAAAAAAAAAAATATTTCTGAGGGTGGCTATGAGCCAAAGCAAGTATTTAATGCTGATGAGACAAGAGTATTTTGGAAGAAAATGCCAACAAAAACTTATGATAAGTCAGCAAGAAAAAAATACACTGGGCTTCAAGGCAGCAAAGGATCGCTTCACCTTGCTTCTTTGCGGTAATGTATCAGGTGATTTCAAGTGTAAGCCCATGGTTATTTACCGTTCTTGAGAATCCTAGTGCTTTGAAAGGTGTAGATAAAAACACCTTACCAGTAATTTGGAGGTCAAACCAGTCACCATGGATGAGAGAAAATATTTATTGACTGGTTTAGGCATCACTTTATTCCTGAAGTCAAGTTTTACCTGCACAGCAAAAACCTTGCATTCAAGGCTCTCTTCACTCTTGAAAATTCCTGTACTCATCCAGAAGCCTTGCTGGATGTGACCCCACATGTAAATACAGTGGTACCTCGACTTACGATGGTCCCCAAACTCACCCTTGTATGTAAGTTTATTTTTTTAAATGCTTTTGTAAGTGTAATTTTGGGGGTCTAAAAGGACTAGTCTATTTTACAACATTTCTTAAGGAGATAAATTCGTTTGGTAATGACACTTGAACAGCATTCTGGAATGAAAAAATATCGTAAGTCGAGGTACCACTGTATTGTATTTTTATCTCCAAATACATCATTTTTAATACCATCACTGGATCATTGAGTTATTAAGTCATTCAAGTTTAACTATACAAGAGAAGTGATGCAAAAACTAGTTGAATCAATAGACTCTGACTCCAACCTGGCAGTTCAAAACTTCTGGAATAAATTTGACATTGCAGATGCCATCAGCTAACCTAGAAGTGCATAGAAAGAAGTGCTTCAATTAATATTAAATGCAGGCTGGGGAAAATGATTTCCATCTGTAGTTAATTCTTTCACTGGTTTTTCCCTCACTTGAGAGTCAGGTGCAGGAAATAGTTCAGCTGGCAAAAACATTACCAGGTGATGGCTTTGAAGATATGAAGGAAGATGATGTGAATGAGCTCTTCAAAGATGATGATGATGATGAAGACAGGAGCTCAGAGGAAATGTTGGCAGAGCTCAATGCACAGACACAAGGGAGGCAGATAACAAAAGAAGATGAAGAAGAACCTGAAGAAAAACAGTTAACATTGCAAGTTATGTGAGCAGTTCCATTTAATTGGTAAAGTTGCAGACTTTTTTCACTGAAGAGGACCCTGACAAATCTAGAAGCAATGCTCTGAAATGGGGTCTAGACCAGCTGAAGATGCCTTACTGTCAGCTGTATAGTGTACTGCAGGGTAAAAGGGCCCAGAGATCCATTACAGAATTTATGTACACGCAAGTACAACCACTGACTTCAGTACCAGAACCTAAACCATCCACCCACCTCAGCCCAGTAGGGCCACAGCATGCCTCTCCACTCTCTTCACAATCATCGACATATACCAGCAACTACAATTTAAGGTAAGAATTATTTCTGTTGCATTTGTAGCCTTAACCCTTTCGAGTTCGGTGCCGCACTAATACGTTTTACGCGCAGGGGTTGGTGCCGTACTAGTACGAGTAAATTCTATCGGCTTCAAATTAAGCGGGAAACAGCTGTTAGGCCTAGGGGTGAGAGAATGGGTCTGCGTGGTGAGTGTGCGCAGTAGGAAAAAAATTGGGCACCCAGTGGTGCAGTGTGGGAACACCATTTCAGTACACCTTGTCCACCATGCCTCGCAGCAAGAAACACCTTACTCCTTGGCGAATTGGGACACTTTTATTCCCCAGTGACAGTTCTAACAGTGATGGGGGTGTCAATGAAGGTGACTTTCAAGGTTTTGAGGCGGTTGTGACCGAAAATAGTGACCCTAATACTGATATAAGTGAGGAAAACCCAGACGACCCACAGCCTTCCACCTCTGGTGCTGTGGCGTCTTGTTCACGTTCAGTTGTACCAGAACGAAGGAGGAAACTCCTATTTACTCATATCCAGAACTCAAATGTGAGCAATGATGATGATAGTGATAGTGAATATGAACTCCAAGCTCTTCGAAATAGTTCCAGTAGCGAGAGTGAAGGGGAATATTCACCAGTGAAGCGTCAGTATATACGACAGTATATGCACTCTGGTAGTGTGCCATATGCTCTTCCAAGGGTTAGGAGTACATCTCGGAGTACAGTGGTCCCTCGGTTTTCGCCGAAAATTCATTCCAGAATGCTGCTCAAGTGCCATTACCGAATGAATTTACTTCCTTAAGAAATAATGTCACGTAGGTTAGTCTATTTCAGACACCCAAAAATACACTTGCAACAGCACTTACGAAAATACACTTACATAAATGTTCGAGTTTGGAGATGCACGAAAACCGAGGGACCACTGTACATCCCATGGGCGTACAACAGGAAGTGATAGTGAAAATGAAGATGATAGTGTTGCAATTGGGATGAGAAATATGCATGCATCTGGTGGTGGTAGTGGTGGTGCCAGGCGCGAGGCACCAGCAGTGGACCGTGCTGCCACCCACGCCGCTGCGCAGCTCAGCACAATAAAGGCAACCCTCACTCACCCACCAACTGCCACAACCACAACCCCACAA
>WNWK01025784.1:0-28160 GCA_009830355.1 Cherax destructor
AGGACACATGACCATAACACTAGACACAGATCACTCGATGTTCCCGTGTCCATCTAACACTATGTAAAAACTCAATGCATATAAAAGGCACGAAAATTTGGAATTCATTACCTGTCATTGCCAAAGAAACCCTACCTGTACCCCAATTCAAAACGATGCTAAAAAACCACCTTCTCACCCAAAGCTAATTGCTCAATATCAAACATTCCCAGCAAAGTAGGATAATCACTTAACGTAAAAACCTGACTAATCAATTGAATGTAAAACCTGGTATGAATATTACATACTTAGCTAATTATTTCCACAACACTTACATTATAATGACCACGTAAACTAACTGCAATGCAATTAATTGTTCTAAATTGTAGGTAGTAGGTTGGTAGACAGCAACCACCCAGGGAGGTACTACCGTCCTGCCAGGTGACTGTGAAACAGAAACCTGAAACTGTTTTACATGATGGTAGGATTGCTGGTGTCTTTTTTCTGTCTCATAAACACGCTGGATAACAGGTATATCTAGCTACTTCTACTTACACTTTAGGTCACACTACACTGGCATACACATGCATATATATACATACACACATCTAGGTTTTTCTTCTTTTTCTTAATAGCTCTTGTTCTTTTTATTTTCTCTATTGTCCATGGGGAAGTGGAAAAGAATCTTTCCTCCGTAAGCCATGCGTGTCGTATGAGGCTTAATAAGATGCCGGGAGCAATGGGCTAGTAACCCCTTCTCCTGTACAAATCTACTAAAAACAGAAGAAGAAAAACTTTATAAAATTGGGTTGTCTGAATGTGCGTGATGTAGTGGGATGATAAGAAAGAGATGATTGCCGATGTTATGAATGAAAAGAAGTTGGATGTCCTGGCCCTAGCGAAACAAAGCTGAAGGGGTAGGCGAGTTTCAGTGGGGAGAAATAAATGGGATTAAGTCAGGAGTATCTGAGAGAGTTAGAGCTAAGGAAGGGGTAGCAATAATGTTGAAGGATCAGTTATGGAAGGAAAAGAGGGAATATAAATGTGTAAATTCAAGGATTATGTGGATTAAAATAAGGGTCGGATGCGAAAAGTGGGTCATAATAAGCGTGTATGCACCTGGAGAAGAGAGGAGTGTAGAGGAGAGAGAGAGATTTTGGGAGATGTTAGCGAATGTATAGGAACTTTTGAACCAAATGAGAGAGTAATTGTGGTAGGGGCCCCTAAATGCTAAAGTGGGAGAAACATGCAGAGAGGGTGTAGTAGGTAAGTTTGGGGTGCCAGGTGTAAATGATAATGGGAGCCCTTTGATTGAACTTTGTATAGAAAGGGGTTTAGTTATAGGTAATACATATTTTAAGAAAAAGAGGATAAATAAGTATACAAGATATGATGTAGGGCGTAATGACAGTAGTTTGTTGGACTATGTATTGGTAGATAAAGACTGTTGAGTAGACTTCAGGATGTACATGTTTATAGAGGGGCTACAGATATATCAGACCACTTTTTAGTTATAGCTACAGTGGGAGTAAAAGGTAGATGGGATACAAGGAAAATAGAATCAGTAAGTAAAAGAGAGGTGAAGGTTTATAAACAAAAGAGGAGGCAGTTAGGGTAAGATATAAACAACTATTGGAGGATAGATGGGCTAGTGAGAGTGTAGGCAATGGGGTAGATTTAAAAATGTAGTGTTAGAGTGTTCAGCAGAAGTTTGTGGTTACAGGCGAGTGGGTGCGGAGGGAAGAGGAGCGATTGGTGGAATGATGATGTAAAGAGAGTAGTAAGGGAAAAAGTTAGCATATGAGAGGTTTTTACAAAGTAGAAGTGATGCAAGGAGGGAAGAGTATATGGAGAGAAAAGAGAGGTTAAAAGAGTGGTGAAGCAATGTAAAAAGAGAGCAGATGAGAGAGTGGGTGAGATGTTATCAGCAAATTTTGTTGAAAATAAGAAAAAGTTTTGGAATGAGATTAATAAGTTGAGGAAGCCTAGAGAACAAATAGATTTGACAGTTAAAAATAGGAGAGGAGAGTTATTAAATGGAGAGTTAGAGGTATCGGGAAGATGGAGAGAATATTTTGAGGATTTGATAAATGTTGATGAAGACAGGGAAGCTGTGATTTCGTGTGTAGGGCAAGGAGGAATAACATCTTGTAGGAGTGTGGAAGAGCCAGTTGTGGGTGTAGGGAAGTTCGTGAGGCAGTGGGTAGAATGAAAGGGGTAAGGCAGCTGGGATTGATGGGATAAAGATAGAAATGTTAAAAGCAGGTGGGGATATAATTTTGGAGTGTTTGGTGCTATTATTTAATAAATGTATGGAAGAGGGTAAGGTACCTAGGGATTGGCAGAGAGCGTGTATTGTTCCTTTGTATAAAGGCAAAGGGGACAAAGAGAGTGCAAAAATTATAGGGAATAAGTCTGTTGAGTGTACCTGGTAAAGTGTATGGTAGAGTTATTATTGAAAGAATTAAGAGTAAAACAGAAAGCAGGATAGCAGATGAACAAGGGGGCTTTAGGAAAGGTAGGGGGTGTGTAGACCAAGTGTTTACAGTGAAACATATAGGTGAACAGTATTTGGATAAGGGTAAAGATGTTTTTGTGGCATTTATGGATTTGGAAAAGGCGTATGATAGGGTAGATAGGGGGGCAATGTGGCAGATGTTGCAGGTGTATGGAATAGGAGGAAGGTTACTGAAAGCAGTGAAGAGTTTTTATGAGGATAGTGAGGCTCAGGTTAGAGTGTGTAGGAGGGAAGGGGACTATTTCCCAGTAAAAGTGGGCCTTAGACAAGGATGTGTGATGTCACCGTGGTTGTTCAATATACAGTGGTACCTCAACTTACGATATTTTTTCATTCCAGAATGCTGTTCAAGTGTCATTACCAAACGAATTTATCTCCTTAAGAAATGTTGTAAAATAGACTAATCCTTTTAGACCCCCAAAATTACACTTACAAAAGCATTTAAAAAAATAAACTTACATACAAGGGTGAGTTTGGGGACCATCGTAAGTCGAGGTACCACTGTATTTATAGATGGGGTTGTAAGAGAAGTGAATGCGAGGGTCTTGGCAAGAGGTGTTGGGCTAAAAGATAAAGAAGCAAATACAAAGTGGGAGTTGTCACAGTTGCTTTTTGCTGATGACACTGTGCTTTTGGGAGATTCTGAAGAGAAGCTGCAGAGGTTGGTGGATGAATTTGGTAGGGTGTGTAAAAGAAGAAAATTGAAAGTGAATATAGGAAAGAGTAAGGTGATGAGGATAACAAAAAGAATAGGTGACGAAAGATTGTATATCAGATTGGAGGGAGAGAGTATGGAGGAGGTGAATGTATTCAGATATTTGGGAGTGGACATGTCGGCGGATGGGTCTATGAAGGATGAGGTGAATCATAGAATTGATGAGGGGAAAAGGGTGAGTGGAGCACTTTGGAGTCTGTGGAGACAAAGAACCTTGTCTATGGAAGTAAAGAGGGGAATGTATGAGAGTATAGTTATACCAACGCTCTTATATGGGTGTGAAGCATGGGTGATGAATGTTGCAACGAGGAGAAGGCTGGAGGCAGTGGAGATGTCATGTCTGAGGTCAATGTGTGGTGTGAATATAATGCAGAGAATTCGGAGTTTGGAAATTAGGAGGAGGTGCGGGATTACCAAAACGATTGTCCAGAGAGCTGAGGAGGGGTTGTTGAGGTGGTTTGGACATGTAGAGAGAATGGAACGAGACAGAGTGACTTCGAGAGTGTATAAATCTGTAGTGGAGGGAAGGCGGGGTAGGGGTCGGCCTAGGAAAGGTTGGAGAGAGGGGGTAAAGGAAGTTTTGTGTGCGAGGGGCTTAGACTTCCAGCAAGCATGTGTGAGCGTATTTGATAGGAGTGAATGGAGGCATATGGTTTTTAATACTTGACGTGCTGTTGGAGTGTGAGCAAAGTAACATTTATGAAGGGATTCAGGGAAACCGGCTGGCTGGACTTGAGTTCTGGAGATGGGAAGTACAGTGCCGGCACTCTGAAGGAGGGGTGTTAATGTTGCAGTTTTATAACTGTAGTGTAAAGCACCCTTCTGGCAAGACAGTGATGGAGTGAATGATGATGAAAGTTTTTCTTTTTCGGGCCACCCTGCCTTGGTGGGAATCGGCCGATGTGTTAATAAAATAAAAAAAAAATTGTTACCTCACTCAATTAGTTGCATTGCTACAATTAATTGATATGTTCAACTTATCTTCAAACTTTATAACTTAGATATGCAACTTTACTTATTTTATAAATTATCAACCATAACTTTTTACCATGTAGTCTAGAATTAAGTAGTCCTAAGAATGCCCGCAATGCACAGCATATTAGGGGCTTACTAAGTAATAACTATGTAATTACTATGTATAACTGTCTACCATATATAATTGTACAATGTCTAAATAAAGTATTATTATTATTATTATTATTATTATTATTATTGTTATTATTATTATTATTATTATTATTATTATTTTGCCAATTCATTGGAAAGTAGGTTAAATTTTTTCTGCTTTGCCCTCAGTCTGATTAGAGTCTGAGTTAAATATCCAAATTAGGTTCTATTGAAAAAATTATTGCAATCATGAAACAAGTTATTATTTGCTAGTCTTAATTTCTTCCAAACCTGACCCACTTATTTCCTTTCCTAACTTCATTTCATCCTCAGTGGGATAATAGAATTGGCACCATTTATTTGTTTGTCACCATTAAAAATTACCGAATATTCAGTAGATCCAAAACGGTGAATCTGGCATTCTTTTTTCAGATCATTGATATAATATCATGCCTCATGGCGTGCATAAATCGAAGAGGCCTAGTGGATGTCGACAAAGGAAGGCAAAAAATTAAAAAGTTCAGCTTATGCGAAAAATGGCTGGGTCTAAGGTTCAGTATCTCAAGAAACCTGATAATGGCCAGAGTTCATCAAATGATTTTAGTCATGATCCTACTGATAACACTGATGTCGATTCTGACTCCGACAATGGTAATATAAGCAAGAGGAATGAAGGGAATGAGAGTCTGAGAGAGTTAGCATCGATATGTGACGTTTTTTCTTGGAAAATTCCAGTTCCAGACCATTCCCGGATTGAAATCATCAAAAGAGGTGGTTATGTTTATCAGAACAAGGATGGCCCTTTTTGTGTTAGAAAGAGGAAAAATTCAAAAGACGATGAACGTCAGCTTTCTAAAGAATGGTTCTACAAACAGATGCCGAATGGTGAGAAAGTTTTGCGATCATGGATGGTGTACTCGCCAGTCAGTGGAAAATTATACTGTTACCGCTGTAAATTGTTTACCTCTAGTGTTACAAGTATAACATCAAAGTTTGTGACTGGGTTTCAAATATGGTGGAAGCTGAATCCAAAAGTACACAATCATGAAACTTCTGATGAAAACCTACGTTGCCTCGAGAATTGGAAAACCATGGCAGCCGGTCTAAGGGTGAACAAAACCATAGATGCAGAAATAATTGTTTCAATGGAAATCCAGAAGTAAAGGTGGAAGCAAATATTGTACAGGTTGCTCGATATTACACTGTTTCTGGCTAAACAGAACCTAGCATTTCGCAGCCACAGGGAGGACGAATTCTCATCAAATAGAGGAAACTTTCTTGAGATGGTTGAATTGATGGCTAAGTATGATCCTGTGCTAAAGGAGCACCTAATGAGACTGAAGTGCAGCTCAAGTGAACACAGGTCATCAGTTTAGTATCTTTTTTTTTTCTCAACAAGTCGGCTGTCTCCCACCAAGGCAGGGTGACCCAAAAAGAAAGAAAATCACCAAAAAGAAAATACTTTCATCATCATTCAACACTTTCACCACACTCATACATAATCACTGTCTTTGCAGAGGCGCTCAGATACGACAGCTGAGAATAGTCCCTCCCAGCTGTCACTATCCCAGACCCCTCTCACCATCAATTCTAAATGAGTTTTTAAGTGTTCTTGCAAATCGAGTCAAAGAGAAGCTTGTTACTGATATCAAGACAGTTGTACGTACAGCGTTATGTTTGACAGTACACCAGATACGTCACACACTGACCAAATGTCAGAAGTTATCAGGTACTGTACGTGCAAATGGAGGATGGAAGAGTTCAAGTGAAGGAAGTTTTTCTTGTTTTTTTCCCTTTGAGGGGAAAAAAGCTGCTGACATCAGTTCTGATATCCTGAAAAAGCTGGAAAGGGATGGATTGGACGTCATGCTGTGCCATGCTCAAGGATATGACAATGCTGCCACCATGGCCGGGGTCCATGGAGGTGTACAAGCCATTCTCAAGGAAAAGAACAAGAAGGCAATTTTCAGTGGTTGTGTGAACCATTCATTGAACTTGTGTGGTCAGCATTCCTTTGCCGAGAATTCATCTTGTGTGAAATTTTTTTAAAGTCTTGAGTCAGCGTACACATTCTTTGCCTCCTCCACCCATCAATGGGACCATACTGCAGTCTCTTTGAAAAGATTATCAACAAGAAGGTGGAGTTCTCATTACAGTGCAGTGAAACGGGTAGCGGAATCGTTCAAGAAATTTGTGGGAGTGATTGAAGCTCTTTGCGATCCACAGGAAAATTTGTATACAAGAGGAGCAGCATAAGGTCTTCTCCCTGTTGTGTGCAATTTCACATTTTTGTGTTATCTGTATTTCTGGTGCGACATACTTCGGGAGGTTCAACTTGCACAGCAGTACTTGCAGACTAAGGATTTAACTCTTGACAAAGTGGTGGTGAAGCTAGAGGCACTGCTATTATTTTTGAGTGAAGGGCAAGATTGCATAGTGGAAAATTCAATACAACAGGCACTTTTGAAATGTGAGGAGTATGGATTTCCAACAGAGAGAAGAATCAGGTTAAAGAAAAGGATGGCAGGGAAGCAGGCAAGAGATTCTGGACTCACTCTACAGGAAGAAAACAAGAGGGCGATGTTGGAGTGCATTGATCGTTTTCAAGATGCGATCAAAAGCAGTCAAGAATGTGGCAGCCATGTTTGGGGTTATTCAAACGAAGAATCTTGTGCAAGCTACTGAAGAAGAATTGGAGGTGATGGCTTCAAGACTCACAGCCTTCTATAATGAAATATGCAAAAATGAGCTCATGCTTGAAATACCAAGATTAAGGAGGCACCTGCAAGTTGCTGATGTTGATCTTGAAAAAGTTAAGCACTGGACTGCATTGAATGCACTAACATTCATAGCTGAATGGGATTTCATTGAATCTCTTCCAAGTCTCACACTCTGCCTGAGGTTGTTCCTTACTATATGTGTTTCTGTGGCTTCTTTTGAAAGGAGTTTCTCGAAGTTGAAGCTGATTAAAAACTATTTACGGTCCACAATGAGTCAATCCAGAATCTCTGACTTAGCAATGTTATCCATAGAAAATGGGTCAGTTGACAGCATTGATTTTGATGATGTAATAGATGATTTTACAGGATTGAAGGCAAGGAAATGTAAGATCTGATTCATTGAGATGTTACCTGTACTCAAGGTCAAATCGGAACTAGTGTTTCTCTGATATTGCAATGTTTTTCTTTATTTTTCAAGTTTTTTTTTTTTTTTTTTTTTGCAATGTTGAAAATGAATAAATGTAGGATCGGTTGCCTGTACTCAAAGTGGTATTTGAGTTTAAGTTTCCTCAATATTACTACGATTACTTATTTTATCATGAATAAAGTTGAGAAGTATTCTCCTGTTTGGTTTATGGCCCTTAAACGTTCTCATTGCTAAACATTAGTCATTGGGCATACAGTAGTGACATAACTGGAGTTTACTCCCCCCCATCCCCCTCCCCTGGATTTCATGGGGGTGATACCAAAGATGCCACCCCGGGTGACACCAACCCTAGCAGTGCCTCTGAGTGTGTATACTACATAAACGTGTACATGCATGTGTAGTGTGACCTAAATGTAAGCAGAAGTAGCAAGACGTACCTGAAATCTTGCATGTTTATGAGACAGAAAAAAGACACTAGCAATCCTACCATCATGTAAAATAAATACAGGCTTCCTTTTTACACTCACCTCCTCGAATGGATGCTGTCTACCAACCTACTACCTATAATTAAAAATTTATAAACATAATATTCATTGTAAAAATAACGAATCTGATACAGAGTGGGAGTTGTCACAGTTGCCCATGAAAATACTGTAATTTTAATATGCATTTCTTCTAACAGGTACACCAAAGATCAAGTCTTTGAGCAGTTTAAAACCCTACTTACCCAGTATAATACCCGAAAGACTAAACCATGGATGGCTCCAGCTGCAAGCCGTAAGATCCACAATCCCGTTGCTGCTCCATATTGGGGTAAATTACATAAGGTTCTTGAACTTCGAAAAATGATGTCATTAAGTTGGACCACAGGTAAATATAATAATTTTTAAAAAATTATCAGACACTGTTTCATTCCACTTTTATTAGTAATTCCTTTGTTAAAAGGTATGTATTATGCATTGGAACTTATCATTTGCTTCTGCTGTTGTCCAAGTTATGCGAGTCATGAGTTGGACAGGATGGATCATGTGAACCTTCAAAACCAGGGATGCCAAGCCCATGTTCACACTTTTCAGGTCGCTTGTTCTATCTGGGCTGGACTATTGCTGCACACTAACTGCACCTTTCAAGGCAGGTGAAAATGTGCAGAGAACCTTCACGGCACGCATAACTGCGATAAACTACCTCAATTACTGGGAACGCTTGAAGTTCGTAAACCTGTACTCCCTAGAATGCAGGCGGGAGAGATACATTATTATACACACTTGGAAAATTCTCGAGGGATTAGTACCAAACTTGCACACGAGTCACTCCCTACGAAAGCAAAAGACTCAGCAGACGATGTAACATCCCCCCAATGAAAAGCAGGTGTGCCACTAGCACGTTGAGAGACAACACAATAAGTGTCAGGGGCCCAAGACTGTTCAACTGCCTCCCAGCATACATCAGGGGATTACCAACAAACCCCTGGCTGTCTTCAAGCAGGCACTGGATAGGCACCTAAAGTCGGTACCTGACCAGCCAGGCTGTGGATCGTACGTTGGACTGCGTGCGGCCAGCAGTAACAGCCTGGTTGATCAGGCTCTGATCCAACATGAAGCCTGGTCACAGACTGGGCCGCAGGGGCGTTGACCCCTGGAACTCTCTCCAGGTATGGAGAGGCAGGAGAGTTTGTTTGGAGACAGGACCAGATACTTAAATATGACGCTAATATCAACTTTACGGCTTATTTATCTATCACAATTCATCTAGTATGACATAATAAACAATATTAATAACATAGAAACATGACATATACTCTAGAATGAATAAAATGTGTCATTACGTATGTCATAAGTGATGTTGTGTTGTTGGTATTGGGTGTATAAGGGCCACTGAGAGCATAAGCATAGTGGTGGTGAAGGCGGCAGCAAGAGGCGGCAGAGGCGGCGGTGTTGTCAGTAGCCCTATATACCTCCAACAACATTGGAGGAGTTAGTTTCGTGTTGTCCTTGCTTTAGTATTGTGTTTCTCACTTTCTTTATTACCAAAGGGCTGCCACTAGGAAGTTTCTTTGGGCCCATGGTTAATTATGTAGCAGTCGCACTCAAACAACAAGCACAAAATACAATGAATTATATTGTGAAATGTTTAGATGAGCATGCAGGGTAATGCTCACTCAAGGTTAAACAAAGCCAAAGTGACTCACTACGCCTGCACGGGCAGGCATGCAGGTGCAGGCAGCCAGACAGGTGTGGTACGCGGGCTGAAATACGAGGCACAGTGTGAAACTTGGGACAAAATTTAGCTGAAAAAAGTGGTCTAAACTCGAAGGCGCCGAAACTTGGGGTTCCTCTGTATTTTGTTTGTCAGGAAAATTTTTAAAAATTCTCCTTAGGTGGGTCTTAGACATATGATACACAACATTTGGTCATTTAACCCTTTAACTGTCCAGACATAGATCTATGTTATTACCACTAGTGCTCCAAACGTAGAGCAATGTTTTATTTTTCCTCCCTCCAAATTTGGCACGATTGGCCTGAGATGCCTGGTCAGTATAGAATGGGTCTTAACACTCAGTGTGTGCAGTATTAAAAAAATCTGGGACCACTTAGTAACTTGTGGGAGTACCAGTTCAATTGAGCGCCAGCTAGAGCAAATAGCGTGGCAAACACCAGGGATTCACTGATGTTATGTCATATTAACACTTACCTTTTAAGAGGAAAGTGATGCTGACCCAGAGTGTAGTGGCTCTGAGATGGATGTGTGCACAAGTGGTCGAGGAAATATCAAAAACCTCAATAATAACCCATGTGCAACATTTGTGCAACATCCTTTCATTTTTTTATACCACTGGTAGTGTCATCCTCCCAGAATGTCCTATAATCTATGCCCTAAGTAAAGAGAAACGATTCTGGAATGTGTAATACGTATTCGGCAGGCCAGCCGGCTGGCTGGCTGGCCGACTGGCTGGCTGGCTGGCTGACTGACTGACTTTGGCTGTCTCTCTGTGTCTGTATCTGTCTCTGTCTATATCTGTCTGTCTATATATCTGTCTGACTCTGTCTATCTCTCTCTCTCTCTCTCTCTCTCTCTCTCTCACAGGTACATATAATAATAATAATATAATAATAATATCTTTATTTACTACAAGTACATGTACATGGTATACAGGCCTAGCTGACATCAGTGACATACTACTATATAGAAAGTCCCTTGTTATGCTGAGCATTTCGGGCAGATTAGGTCAGTGTCCTAGGATGCGACTCACACCAGTCGACTAACACCTAGGTACCCATTTTACTGATGGGGAACATAGACAACAGGTGTAAAGAAACACGCCCAATATTTCTGCCCTGGCTAGGAATCGAACCCAGGCCCTCGCCGTGTGAAGCGAGAGCTTTAGCCACCAGACCACCAGGTCCCACTAAGTACAGTTATCATACATAGCGTAAATTACCTAGGATAACCCAAAAAATCAAGTGCTATACACTGTGCTTGTAGATATAAGGCATAATAAGCCTGACTGGCAAGTAATACGCATGTTCACTTATCAGGAATCAGACATGACTGCATTGTGTGTAATAACTGTTGGTTCAAGAGCCGGTCTCTGAGACAGAGAGACAAGCAGACAGAAAGACAGACACACACAGGCAGACAGAGACAGACACACACAGGCAGACAGAGACAGACACACACAGGCAGACAGAGACAGACACACACAGGCAGACAGAGACAGACACACACAGGCAGACAGAAAGACAGATAAGCAGACAGAGCTAGACAGACATATTTATGTGTAACAGTGAAAACAAACAAAGCCAGGGGTTCCCTGCAGCAATGCATGATCATCAAGTGTCAAACCACTGCTGCACTGTCAGCAGTTTAGTGACACTCAGTCTTACACCATGCTTCAAGGAGTTTCGTATATACTCCAGTGTGTCTAAAACATTGCTGGGACCTATAAATATTTTGTATATATTTCTAGACAATAGTAAATGACCAAGGCAGGTGAAAATGTTCACCTGTCAGTGTGTTTGTAACTATTTGAGTACAATTTCAGTACCTAATATTAGTGTCAAAACAAAGATTGCCCATGAAATAACAAGAACTACTATAAATTGTAATTATCAGAATATAAAAATTATTTAAAATAATATAAAAATTAGAAAAAAAGGTATATTGGCAACACTTCTGCAAGCAGCAGGACTCCATGTTGCCGTCAGGTGAGCATCCAGCGCCAACTTCGCAGGCTTATATATCGGTAAGAACTGATCCTAATTTTTTTTATCTTATGTGTAGAATAATGCCCTCTTCATTTAAAAAAAAAACTATTTTTTTTTTTTTTTTTCAAAATATTTGGAGCGCTGGGCGAGTGAACGTAGATCTACGTTTAGACAGTTAAGGGGTTAAGGGTTAACTAAGGCCTTTTGCTAGCTTTCTACTTTCTCCCATAAAAATTTAAGATAACATCACAAGATCTTATCTTATCTCTTAACTTTTCTCTCTTATCTTAAGATATGGTGCCCAAGAATTTAGAGAACATTAAAAAATGCAGTAATTTACCAAATTTACTTATTAATTGCTAAAATTTACAAATGTACTTTGTACAAGTCTATTAGAAAATATTGAATAACAAATTTTTTTCTGGTTTGAGTGATATGTTTGGATTTTTTTTTACTTAAATTATGGAGCTTTTTATATCCCCTATACATTTAGAGAAGTGTAGAGGAGAGAGAGATTTTGGGAAATGTTGAGTGAGTGCGTGGGAAGTTTTGAACCAAGTGAGAGAGTACTTGTGGTTGGGGATCTCAATGCTAAAGTGGGTAAAAATGTTGTAGAGGAAGTAGTAGGTAAATTTGGGGTGACAGGGGTAAATGAAAATGGGGAGCCTTTAATTGAGCTGTGTAGAAAGAGGTTTGGTAATAAGTAATACATATTTTATGAAAAAGAGGATAAATAAGTATACAAGGTATGATATAGCACGTAATGAAAGTAGTTTGTTAGATTATGTATTGGTTGATAAAAGGTTGATGGATAGGCTTCAGGATGTACATGTTTATAGAGGGGCAATGGATATATTGGATCATTATTTAGTTGTAGCTACAGTTAGAGTAAGAGGTAGATGGGACATAAGGAAAATGGCAACAGCAAGTAAGAGAGAGAGGTGAAAGTGTATAAACTAAGTTAGGGTGAGATATAAGCAACTACATCTTGGCATAAAGGTGGGTAAATGCAAGTATGAATAGTGGGGGGTTGAAGGGGGTTGGGATGGTTTTAAAAATGCAGTACAGTGGACCCTCGGTTAGCAGCCGTAATCCGGTCCAGGTGCTAGGCCTTTAACCGAATTAATATTCCCCATAAGAATTAATGTAAATACAATTAATCCGTTCCAGACAAAAATATTCACAATTTTTTTTTTTAACAATTAAATCAGTATTACAATACATACCTTTATTGAAGACTAATGCTGGCTTCTGGAAGATAGGGAGGAGTTAGTTTTTGGAAGGGGAATCCCCCTCCAAAAGGACTTCAGGTAACAAGTCCCTCTCTGGGGTTACTTCCCTTCTTTGTCTTTTAATGCCACTAGGACCAGCTCTTAAGAGTCACTGGACCCCTGCCTTGAAAAATAACTGTCCAGAGTCCTCTGTTTCTGGTGCCTCTTTAACATTTTCCTGAAGTGGAACAAGGTTTTGTCACTAAACATGTTGCAGATATGGCTTGTTTCAGCTTGGTCAGGATGGTGTTTTTCAACAAATGTCTGGACATCATTCCACTTGGAACAAATTTCCTTAATCACTGAAGAAAGCACCTCCTTCTCTTCCATTTCCTCCTCCTCCTTTTCTGAAACAATAGCCTCAACTCTGGTCTGATGATGTTCCAGTTCCAGATCTTGCAGCTCTTCAGTGGTTAGCTCTACCCACTCACCTCCAAACCCAGGCTGTTCCCCAATGCCACAATATCTTCCACAACAGGCACAGGGTCATCAGGATCAGCCTCAAATCCTTCAAAATTCCTCTGTTGGACACAACCTGGCCACAGTGGTCTCCAAGCAGAGTTCAAAGTCCTGGAAGTCACTCCCTCCCAAGCCTTACCTATAAGGCCTATGCATGGTTACTTATTTTGCAGTTGCACTGACAAAAAACCATGAAAAACAAGCGAAATGTCTGGATGAATGAGCAGAAGCTTCCTCATGCACTGAGAGACACAGGCAAACTGAAGTGCAAGCCGCCCCAGTGGGCTTACGGACACGTCCCATACGGCCGCTAACCGAAAAAATGGCCACTAACCGGAAGCCATAAACCCGGCCGCTAACTGAGGGTTCACTGTATTACAATGTGGGGCAGAAGTTTGTGGCTATAGGAGGATGGGTGCAGGAGTTCAAAGTCCTGGAAGTTACTCCCTCCCAAGCCTTACCTATAAGGCCTATGCAGTTGTAGATATTGAAGTGATTCTTCCAGAACTCTCTAAGGGTCAATTCAGTGTCTGAGGTCACTTCAAAGCACTTATGAAACACTGCTTTGGTGTACAGTTTCTTGAAGTTAGAAATGACCTGCTGGTCCATGGGCTAGAGAAGAGGAGTGGTGTTAGGAGGCAAGAACTTCACTTTTATAAATTGGAAGTCCCTAGACATTTGGTCTTCCAAGTCTGGAGGATGTGCAGGAGCATTGTCCAGCACCAGGAGGCACTTGAGTCCCAAATTGTTTTCCTGAAGGTATTTTTTCATACTTGGGCCAAACACATCATCAACCCAATCTTTGAAAATTGGCCTTGTGACCCATGCATTATGATTTGCTTTCCACATCACACACAATCTTTTCTTGTGGACATTGTGTTTCTTGAACACTCTGGGAGTTTCAGAGTGATACACGAGTAAAGGCTTCACTTTGAAATCCCCACTTGCATTGCTACACAACATGAGAGTTAGCCTGTCTTTCATAGGCTTGTGTCCTGGCAGTGTCTTTTCCTCCTGCGTGATGTAGGTCCTGTTGGGTATTTTCTTCCAAAACAGGCCTGTTTCATCACAGTTAAACACTTGTTGGGGTTTCAGATTTTCACTCTTTATGTAGTCCTGAAATTCATGCACAAACTTTTCAGCAGAATGTTTGTCTGAACTTGCAGCCTCACCATGCCTTACAACACTGTGTATGCCACTACGCTTCTTAAATCTCTCAAACCAGCCTTTGCTGGATCTAAATTCACTACCAGCAACACGTGTTCCTGATGTTTTCTTCACAAGATCTTCATGCAAATGCCTTGCCTTCTCACAAATAACAGACTCCACTACACTGTCTCCCACTATTTGTTTTTCTTTAATCCACAATAACAATAACTTTTCCATTTCTTCCATTATTGGTGACCTTTGTTTCGTTACAAAAGCTACTCCTTTGGCATTCTTGATTTGTTCTTTCTTTGCCAGGATGGTTGTAATTGTTGATTTGTTTTTCCAAAATATCCTGGCAAGTTCCAACACCCGCATACCACTCTCATATTTCTCAATCACCTCTCTCTTAAATTCCATGGTGTTTCTCACTCTCTTTGCCACAGGAACTTTCTTGGGAGCCATGGTTACATAATTCACAGTTACACTGACAAAAAACCATGAAAAACAAGCGAAATGTCTGGATGAATGAGCAGAAGCTTCCTCACGCACCGAGAGACAGGCAAACTGAAGTGCAAGCTACCCCAGCAGGCGGACGGACGCATCCCATACGGCTGCTAACCGAAAAAACGGCCACTAACCGGGAGCCGTAAACCCGGCCGCTAACAGGAACAGCCGCTAACCGAGGGTTCACTGTATTAGAATGTGGGGCAGAAGTTTGTGGCTAAAGGAGGATGGGTGCAGGAGGAAAGAGGAGTGATTAGTGGAATGATGAAGTAAAGGGTGTGATAAAAGAGAAAAAGGTAGCTTATGAGAGGTTTTTACAAAACAGAAGTGTTGTAACAAGAGCAGAGTATATGGAGAGTAAAAGAAAGGTGAAGAGAGAGGTGAGAGAGTACAAAAGGAGAGCAGATGAAAGAGTGGGAGAGGCACTGTCAAGAAATTTTGCTGAAAATAAGAAAAAGTTTTGGTGTGAGATAAACAAGTTAAGAAAGCCTAGGGAACGAATGAATTTGTCAGTTAAAAACAGAGTAGGGGAGTTAGTAGATGGGGAGCTGAAGGTAATGGGTAGATGGCTGAAATATTTTGAGGAATTTTAAATGTCGATGAAGAAAGGGAGGCGGTAATTTCATGCACTGGTCAGGGAGGCATACACCTTTTAGGAGTGAGGAAGAGCAGGATGTGAGTGTGGGGGAGGTGTGTGAGGCATTACGTAGAATGAAAGGGGGTAAAGCAGCAGGAACTGACGGGATCATGACAGAAATGTTAAAAGCAGGGGGAGATATTGTGTTGGAGTGGTTGGTATCTTTGTTTAATAAATGTATGAAAGAGGGGAAGGTACCTAAGGATTGGCAGAGAGCGTGTATAGTTCCTTTATATAAAGGGAAGGGTGACAAAAGAGATTGTAAAAATTATAGGGGAATAAGTTTACTGAGTATACCAGGTAAAGTGTATTGTAGGGTTATTATTGAAAGAATTAGAGGTAAGACAGAGAGTAGGATCACAGATGAGCAAGGAGGTTTTGTAGTGGGTAGGGGATGTATAGATCAAGTGTTTACATTGAAGCATATATGTGAACAGTATTTAGATAAAGGTAGGGAAAGCAATGTGTCAAATGTTGCAAGTGTATGGAATAGGTAGTAAGTTACTGAATGCTGTAAAGAGTTTTTATGAGGATAGTGAGGCTCAGGTTAGGGTGTATAGGAGAGAGGGACATTACTTCCCGGTAAAAGTAGGTCTTAGACAGGGATGTGTAATCTCACCATGGTTGTTTAATATATGGCCATGAATTATTTATGTTGTTAGGTAGGATGTTTTATAAACCTTCAGTGTTTAGTATTCTTATATGTGTTGAATTACCTAGTGGTAGTTTGTACCTCGCAAACTCTCGCTTATTCCGAGGTGACGTCGAGCAGTTCATTCTCACCTCTGGTAGAGGAAGCTCCAGCTAAGGGGCTCTCTTAATCTCTCTATATGAACTCCAGGAGAACATTTGGACCTGGATCTCTCGATTGGAAGGGAGAGGTTGTTGGATTACTTCCATGTTGGAAATACTTTGTGGATTACGCCTGTATAGTTATCCCCTCAGTAAAGCAATTGGGCAAAGAGAGACTAAGTTGGCATTGTATACCCTCTGAGGTCTCGCAATAAAGTCTTACCAGTTTCTGCTGTAGTGAAGTGATATATATATATTTAATTAATGAGGTAATAAAAGAACCTCTTGCTGTACTTAATTCATTGTGTTAAGAGATCTCAGTGCTATATTGTGTTTGTGGATTATGAAACTATACTTACTGTACATATTTATATATATGTGTTGAAGGAAAGGTATATTTGAATTGTTCATGCCTCACCTAAGTGTAAGGTGCTTTTATCAACTATTTAATTTACTAAGTACTCCCAAAAATTTAGTATATACTGAATAAAATCTGGATAAAGCATTATAGAACTTATTCGCCTTATATATACCTGAAAGTAGAAAGAAAACTTGTGATATCCTTATTCTTACTACACGTTTGTTACAAGAAGCACTAAAACAAAGTGGTCTACAGGCCATGATCGTAACACCTGCTCACACTTTAACAGCTCGTCAGGTCCCAAAAACCATTCATCTCCATTCACTCCTATCTAACAAGCTCACGCACGCTTGCTGGAAGTCCAAGCCCCTCACCCACAAAACTTCCTTTACCCCCTCCCTCCAACCTTTTCGGGGACGACCCCTACCCCGCCTTCCTTCCCCAATAGATTTATACGCTCTCCAAGTCATTCTACTTTGTTCCATTCTCTCTAAATGACTAAACCACCTCAACAACCCCTCTTCAGCCCTCTGACTAATACTTTTAGTAACTCCACACCTTTTAATTTCCACACTACGAATTTTTTGCATAATTTTTACACCACACATTGCCCTTAGATACGACATCTCCACTGCCTCCAGCCGCCTCTTCGCTGCAGCATTTACAACTTATGCTTCACCCATATAAGAGTGTTGGTACCACTATACTCTCGTACATTTCCTTCTGTGCACCACTCACATTTTTTCCTTCATCAATTCTATGGTTTACCTCATCCTTCATAAACCCATCCGCTGAAAAGTCAACTCTCAAATATCTGAAAACATTCACTTCTTCCATACTTCTCCCCCCCCCCCCCTCCTGCAATGTGATATCCAATTTTTCTTTATTTAAATAGTTTGATACGATCATCACCTTACTCTTATCTGTGTTCACTTAATGCCAGATTTAAATGATAATTGGGATTTATAATTGAATTATGTATAAAAAGGAGGTTTGGTAATAGTAATACTTACAATATTTTAAAAGAAAGAAGTTATATAAATATATAGGATGTGATGTAGTGTGTAATGCCAACAGTTTGTTAGATTATGTTATTGATGGATAAAAGGTTCATGAGTAGACTTTTCCATGTGCATGTTTTTAGGGGAGTGATAGATAAGGTAAACTAAATTATTTAGTGGTAACTACAGTAAGAATAAGAAGCAAATGGAGTACAAGGCAAATAGCATCACTGGGTGAGATAAAAGTGAAAGTGAATGAGCTAAAGGAGACAGTTATTGGGTGATATAAGCAGCTAATAGAAGAAAACCGGGCTAGAGCAAGTACAGTTAATGAGGAGGAAATTATAGAAATATAGGGTAGATTCGAGAATGCAGTGCTAGGGCATGCATTAGAAGCTAGTGGTTAAAGGAGGGTGGGAAGAGGAATAATGTAAAAAGGGTTGCAAAGGAGAGGTTTTTATAATGTAAAAATAAGGGAAGATGTAAGATGGAGAGGGGGATGTACTAGGAAGATGGAGAGACTATTTTGAGATATTGTTAAATAATAATGATGATGAAAGAAATGTTATTTTATGAATTGGGCAGGGAGGAATAAGATCTGATAGGAGTAAGGAAGAGCCAGAGATGAATGTGGGGAAATTGCATGAGACATTAGGTAGGATGGAAGGGGCTAAAGTAGATGGGGCAGATGTGATTAAGACCAAGTTGCTATAAGCAGGTGGGGATGTAGCTTTGAATGGTTGGTGTATTCGTTCAATATACATATGAAAGAAAAGCGGCTACATAAGTTTTGGCAGGTAGCTTTTCTAAATAAAGCTTGGTTCTTTGAGCCCTCCACAAAAAGATGTCTTGCAAACTTCAAAACGGTATATTATTTCATGAAAGATATTTTACTTTACAGGAGTGAAGCCACTTACATTACAAGCTCAGAAGATTGTATTTTGTGTGGCTTATCAGAAAGCTGAAGAGCTTCTTAAAAAAAAAATGGCAGCAAGAGAACATGCGAGACTGATAGCACAAATCATTGAAGGAATTCGTGTTCATATTAGAACAAATAGGCTGTTAAATCCAGTACCACGGACACGTCAGGTTTGTTGTTATAACTTTATTGAGCTCAGTACTGTATTAAATAACATTTCATTATTTTTTTGTGCTGTTTGAAATATTTGTAAAAAAAAAGTTGCACATTCATGTCTATGAGCACTTGGCACAATTATAGTGTTACAAATTTAAAATAAAGATGATATTGTTTTAGTAGTGCATACAATCCATCAGTTAGTAAGACTCGGGAGACAGAAGATTTTACAAGATAAATGAGGAATTACTTAATATAATAGGAAAACTGTTAATGAAAAGCAGCTACAATAATAAGAAAGTTATTGTCAGTGGAGATTTCAACTCTAAAAGCATAAATTAAATTAGGCAACCAATGAGGCTGGAACTATAATAAATGGCCAGCAGAGTTCCTTAACCCTTTAAGGGTCTGTCCTATAGTTCTACGGCTTTGAAGCCGGGGTCCAAGCCGTAGTACTACCTCATGAGCTCAGCTCACTCAGATAAGCTGTGAGCAGTAAATTTGGGCCTAGATATGAGAGAATGCATCTATGTAATAAGTGTGCACCATATGAAACAAATCCTGCAGCACGCACTGCATAATGAGAAATAAAACTGCGACCGTGTTTTTGGATTAAAACAGCGAATTTGTGGTGTATTTTTGTATGGTTTTTATGGTTCTAGTTGCAGTTTCTTGGTCTCATTTGATAGAATGGAAGATATATTACAGAAATAGACATGATTTTTTGGTTTTAGTTCTGAAAATAGCTTGAAATTGAGCTCAAAGTAGCGAAAATGTTTGATTTTTGCGTAATGTTCAAGAGTAAACAAATACAGTGGTACCTCGACTTACGATATTAATCCATCAGAGAGGGCATATCTTAAGGCGAAACAATCGTTACTCGAATCAATTTTCCCCATAAGAAATAATGGAAATAAATTTAATCCGTCCAAGACTTCCAAAAGTAGTTAAATAAAATATTTTTTAGAACTTTTTGACATTAAATAATACACAATTTAATGAAGAATACCTAAATACACATGTAAATATTGTACAATAACATGTCACTTACATTTATTGAAGAGTTGTTGATGTGTGGAGGACGGGAGGAGGGAAGAAGGTGGAGTAGTATGCTAGTGTTTGGAAGGGAAATCCCCTTCCATTAACACTGCAGGTACCAAGTTCTTTTCTGGGGTTACTTCCCTTTTCTTTTAATGCCACTAGGACCAGCTTGAGAGTCACTGGACCTCTTTCTAACAATAAATTTGTCCAGGGAGCTCTGTGTCTGGCGATTCTTTAAAACATCCCTGAAGTGGGACACCACAGTGTCATTGTACAGGTTGCCAGCACGGCCTGCAACAGCATGGTTAGGGTGATATTCATCCATAAATGCTTGCACCTTGCTCCACATTCCACAAATCTCTTTAATCACTGAAGAAGGCAATTTCTTCCATCTCTGTTCCACCTCCTCCTCCTCCTCTGAACCATTGTCCTGACCACTGGTCTCTTGTTCCAGTTGCTGTTGAAGCTCTTGCAGATCTTCAGTGGTTAGCTCTTCCTTGTGCTCCTCCACCAACTGTTCCACATCCTCACCACTCACCTCTAACCCCATAGACTTGCCCAATTCCACAATTTCTTCCACGACAGGCTCAGGCTCAGGGTTCTGAGGCTCAGCCCCAAAACCTTCAAAATCCCTCTCTAGGACACAGTTTGCCCACAATTTTCTCCAGGCAGAGTTCAAAGTCCTGGTAGTCACTCCCTCCCAAGCCTTACCTATAAGGTTTACACAATGCAGCATATGGAAATGTTTTTTCCAAAATTCTCTTAGGGTTATATTCATGTCTGTGGTCACATCAAAGCACTTTTGAAACATAGCTTTGGTGTAGAGTTTTTTAAAGTTTGAAATGACCTGCTGGTCCATGGGCTGGAGGAGAGGAGTGGTATTAGGGGGCAAGAACTTCACTTTGATGAATTTAAACTCCTCCACAATTTTCTCTACCAAGTTTGGAGGATGACAAGGAGCATTGTCCATTATCAGGAGGCACTTAAGTGGCAAATTATTGTCCAATAGATATTTCTTCACACTGGGGCCAAACACGCCATTGAACCAATCTAAGAAAATGTCCTTTGTGACCCATGCCTTTTTGTTAGACTTCCACATCACACACAAGTTAGACTTGCTGACACCGCATCTGCCAAACACTCGGGGATTTTCAAAAAGATACACCAGTAAAGGCTTCACTTTGCAATCACCACTGGCATTAGCACAAAGCATCAAAGTTAGCCTGTCTTTCATAGGCTTATGTCCTGGCTGTGCCTTTTCCTCCTGAGTAATGTAGGTCCTGTTGGGCATTTTCTTCCAAAACAGGCCTGTTTCATCACAATTAAGCACTTGTTGGGGGAGGAATTGTTCAGCCTCTATGTACTCCTGGAATTCAGGCACACATTTTTCAGCCGCAATTTTATCAGAACTGGCTGCCTCACCATGCCTCACAACACTATGTATGCCACTTCGATTCTTAAATTTGTGAAACCAGCCTCTGCTGGCTTTAAATTCGCTCACTTCAGCACTCGTTGCAGGCATTTTCTTAAGGAGATCATCATGCAACTGCCTTGCTTTTTCACATATTATTGCCTCCGAAACAGTATCTCCTGCTAACTGTTTCTCGTTGATCCACACCAACAACAACCTTTCCACATCTTCCAGCACTTGTGGTCTGTGTTTTGTGATCACAGATGAACTTTTTGCAACAACAGCTTCCTTGATTTTACGTGAATTTTTCTTGGCCACAATGGTAGCGATGGTAGAAAAGGGTTTACCATACAGCCTGGCCAGCTCACTGATACGCACTCCACTTTCATATTTTTCTATTATCTCCTTCTTCAGTTCTATCGTACATGTATTTCTGTTCCTCTTTGCCACAGGCTTAGCACTAGGATCTTTCCTTGGACCCATGGTAGCTTATTTAGCAGTTGCAAGCACTAAAAACAGTGGAATAATGACAATATACTGGTATGAATGCGTGGGTGTGGGTGGGTGGTCGCTCTTGCTTGTAAACAATAGCACACTGACGCTCCCTGGAGTGTGCGCTCAGCTGGGCGCCAGGCGGACACGTCCGATACGAATGTCGTTACACGAAGCAAACATCGTTACTCGCAATCAATTTTTTTACGTTATAAATATCGTTACTCGAAAATAACGTAAGATGACAGCATCGTAACACGAGGTATGACTGTAGACGTCACATGTCCAATACACGTCAGCTGGTGGGTCTAATATATGTTCATGAATGCACTGATATTTTTTATACAATTATTACAATATTGCCTAACAGTAAATCTTCTATCTTTTGGTGTGAATAAAAATTCTTTGTGAATAAAAAATCAAAATGGAATTCATCTGTAAAGCCTGGAAACATAACTAATAAACAGAGGAAATATTATTTTAGTGCCAGGAATGCCTGCATTGTTTATTCTGTACCCTATTTTGAAATTGGAATATTTTGAACTTTGTGCGAAATTGACCAAATTACAGTGGACCCCCAGATTACGTCATTATTTCGTTCCAGAATGCTGTTTAAGTGCCGTTACCAAACAAATTTGTTCCCATAAGGAATAATGTAAATTAGATTAGTTCTTTTAGACCCCCAAAAATACAGTTAGAAAAGCACTTACAAAAATACACTTACATAATTGTTCGAGTTTGGAGCATAACATAAACCGGGGGTCCACTGTACCAATTTCTGATCACTTTATTGGGTAGTTGAAATAGTTGATTGGGCAGTTTCTTGTGTTCAGTCAATAAAATACAGTCATCCCTTGGTTTTCGCTTGTCCCAGTTTTCGCCGATTTTGGTTTTCGCCGACTTTTTTCAGGGAAAATTTGTCTTAGTTTTCGCCGATTGTTTTAGTTTTCGCCGACCGTATGGGACCTGTCCACCAGTGCCGCGCACATACAAAGGCCATAGGCCCGCCACCCCCGCACATTGTCACGCAGTCTAGCATTGTTTACGCTTGAGTGAACATCACCCCAGGAGTTTATACAAAACATTTATTAACAATTCATTGTTTTTGGGCCTTGATTATTGTGTGTGACTACTAAATAAGCTACCATGGGCCCAAAGAAAGCTCCTAGTGCCACTTCTTTGGTAAAGAAAGTGAGGAACACTGTAGAAATGAAGAAAGAAATAATAGAAAAATATGATAGTGAAAGTGAGAAACACGATGGAGTTTAAGAGTGTAGCAGGCATGCAGGGAGTGTAGCATGCATGCAGGGAGTGTAGCATGCATGCAGGGAGTGTAGCATGCATGCAGGGAGTGTAGCAGGTATGCAGGGAGTGTAGCAGGTATGCAGGGAGTGTAGCAGGTATGCAGGGAGTGTAGCAGGTATGCAGGGAGTGTAGCAGGTATGCAGGGAGTGTAGCATGTATGCAGGGAGTGTAACAGGTATGCAGGGAGTGTAGCATGTATGCAGGGAGTGTAGCAGGTATGCAGGGAGTGTAGCAGGTATGCAGGGAGTGTAGCAGGTATGCAGGGAGTGTAGCAGGTATGCAGGAAGTATAGCATGTATGCAGGGAGTGTAACAGGTATGCAGGGAGTGTAGCATGTATGCAGGGAGTGTAACAGGTATGCAGGGAGTGTAGCATGTATGCAGGGAGTGTAGCATGTATGCAGGGAGTGTAACAGGTATGCAGGGAGTGTATTAGGTATGCAGGGAGTGTAACAGGTATGCAGGGAGTGTAGCAGGTATGCAGGGAGTGTAACATGTATGCAGGGAGTGTAACATGTATGCAGGGAGTGTAGCATGTATGCAGGGAGTGTAGCATGTATGCAGGGAGTGTAACAGGTATGCAGGGAGTGTAGCAGGTATGCAGGGAGTGTAACATGTATGCAGGGAGTGTAGCATGTATGCAGGGAGTGTAGCATGTATGCAGGGAAGTGACCCCGGATAAGGACTTGGTACCTAGAGTCCAGATGGAGGGGGATTCCCCTTCCAAAAATTAGGGTCTCTTCCCTCTCCCCTCTTCCCTCTCTCCCATCCAGCAACATCAGTCTTCAATAAAGGTAAGTGCCACATTCAGTTCATTCATTTGTGCATGTAAATCTATCTTTAAGGCCCCAAAAAAATTTTTTTTTCCAAACTTCTGGGTTTCTGAAACGGATTAATTGAATTTCCATTATTTCTTATGGGGAAAATAGTTTTGGTTTTCGCCGATTTTGGTTTTAGCCGATCCATCTGGAACGGATTAAAACCGAAAACCGAGGGATGACTGTAGAAGTGATACTAGCGAAATAGCTAAGAATTTTATCGACTGGAATAATGTAATTGGCCTAAAATAGGCGTCAAAGTGGCCAAAATCGCCGATGCGTAAACATTGCTGATGCAGCAAAATTTGCAATAGCGTAATTTCATCAATTTTCGTACTTTTTGTTTTATTACCGTCAGAAAAAGATTCTCTACCATTTCATAAGAAAAAATAACAAAGAAATTTTTTGAAAATTCTTGAACCCTGTGGACAAGCTGTAGAACTATGGGACAGACCTTCAAAGAGTTAACATAATAACAGTTTTTTTTTATGCTTCAACATATAAATGAGGCAACATGAACTAGAGGTGGTGGCATGCTTACATGCTTGACTTGATATTTACTTGAACAATTGAAAAAATTTTCAACATAAACTAATTTAACCCAACTGTTAATTATGATGTGAGGAAAAAGAAATGCACAAACGGGAATGACTTGATTAAAAGAAAAGAAACAATAATGCTTTAACCCTCTCAGTGGCCATCACATAGAACTATGTCATTGAGGCCAGGGTTCCTCACGTAGTTATACATCATGAGCTCACCTCGCTCAGATAAGCTGTGAGTGGTAAATTTTGGCCTTGATATGAGAGTGGATCTGTGCAGTGAGTGTACACAGTATAAAAAAATATCCTGCCCCACATGGTACATGATGGGAAAAGCAAAACTCTGGCCTTGTGTTTGGTTAAAAATAGCAACTTTGAGGTGTTTTCAAGAATTTTTTTTATTATTGGCTGTTTCTTTGTATCATTTAATAGAAAGGAAAACTTTCTACTTTCAACAAACTGGCCGTATCTCACCAAGGTAGGGTGACTGAAAGAGAAAAGCAAAAATTTCTCTTTTTAAATTTAGTAATACGTATACAAAGGAGAAGGGGTTACTAGCCCCTTGCTCCCGGTATTTTAGTCGCCTCTTATGACACGCATGGCTTACGGAGGAAGAATTCTTTTCCACTTCTCCATGGAGAGAAAAGAAAACATATTGCTAAAACAGAGATGATTTCGGTTGATTTCTGGAGTGGAAGTACAGTGTTAGTTTAATATCTTTATTATGCACCCCATAACCATCCTGTGGGCGGTAGTCAAAAGATTACAGAGGTACATAATTGGTCCATTGACTGGACTCCAAAGTTTTGATAGCTGAACAAGTTACAGCGGTAATGAGCTAGATCTGGTCACAATTATGACCAAGTTTCAAAGGTAATGAGCTCCAGGTAGAGCTGGTCACACTCATGACAAGTTACAAAGGTAATGAGCTCCAGGTAGAGCTGGTCACAATCGTGACAAGTTACAAAGGTAATGAGCTCCAGATAGAGCTGATCACAATCATGACAGTTACAAAGGTAATGAATCATAATCACATCATACATAGTTACAATCATGAACAAATTACAGAGTAATGAGGAACAAACATTCTAGGGAATGCATCCATTGCCCCCAACAACAGATGTTGCAAGGTGCCTGTCCCTCTTCAGCAGGACAGCCAGACAGCCATTGCAAACAGCAGCAGGTTGCACCAGGATCTGCTGCTTGCAGGAGCACCATCAACCCTCCCCAAGAGGTCCAAGAGGTCAGCGACTTCGCTAGCAGCCCGAGGGAGAGCTGCCCTGGGGACGTGTCAACGTCCTGGTGGACGCCAAGTTGATTGCAGATCCCAGGCCCTCTGTCTGCTGGGAGGGGCTGTTGGTTGTTCCCACCTGGAGCCCTCCGGGTGCCCAGACATCCACCTTGTGCACAGATGTTAGTGGAACCTCTGTTTTCGTGATTAATCCATTTGAAAAAGTCTGATGAAAACTGAATTGTATGAAAACTGAAGCAATATTTCCCATAAGAAATAATGTAAATCCAATTAATTCGTTCCCGACACCCAAAAATATTAACAAAAAATACATTTTATTGAGAATAATTATAGTTTTACATACAGAAAACAATGATAAATAAATATAAATGACTAATAAAATGGATAAATGAACATTTAACATCACTTTTACCCCCCACCTTGTATTACATGAAATAAAGAATTTGAATTTATTGAAGATTCTTGTTGGCGTATGGAAGACGATGAGGAGGGAAGAGGGAGGAGGAGAGGTTATTGTTTGGAAGGGAAATCCCTGTCCATAAGGAATTTAGGTATCTAGGCCCTATCCGGTGTTACTTTCCTTCGTTGCCTTTTACTGGCACTAGGACCAGTTTGAGAGTCACTGGACCCCTGTCACACAAAAAATCTGTCCAGAGAGGCCTGTTTTTTGTTTTTGGTGTGTCTATAAGATTTGCCTAAAATGGGACAAGGCAGTGTCATTGAACATGTTGCAGACACAGCTTGCAACAGCTTTGTTAGGGTGATATTTCTCCAAAAAACTTTGCAATTCATTCCACTTTGCACATGTCCTTAAACTGAAGAAAGCACATTCTCCCCTCTCTCTTCCTCCTCTGAAGCATTTTCCTCAGCTGTGGTCTGTTGTTTCAGTTGAAGGTCTTGCAGCTCTTCATTGGTTTGCTCTTCCCTGTGGTCATCTACCAACTCTTCCACATCCTGGCCACTCACATCCAACCCCATGGACTTCCCCAAAGACACAGTAGATTCCATAACAGGCATAGGGTTGTCAGGGTCAGCCTCAAACCCTTCAAAAATCTTATTGAAGACACATTCTGGCCACAGTTTTCTCCAAGCAGAGTTCATCGTCCTGGAAGTCACTCCCTGCCAAGCCTTATCTATAAGGGTCAATTCAGTATCCGAGGTCACTTCAAAGCACCTTTGAAACAGTGCTTTGGTGTAGTGTTTTGAAATTTGAAATGACCTTCCGCTAACTGTTTTTTGTTGATCCACACCAACAACTTCTCAACATCTTCGATTGTTTCCGATATCTGTTTCGTTAGCACATTTACCCCTTTCGCAGCATCAGCTTCCTTGATTTTTTTCTTCGCCAGGATACAACTGATCATTGATGTGGACTTCCCGTACATCCTGGCAAGATCAGCCACGCGTATGCCACTTTCGTACTTTGCTACGAGTTCTTTCTTGAATTCTATCATGTTTCTCGCCTTCTTTATCAAAGGGCTGGCACTCGGAACTTTCTTTGGCCCCATGGTGGCTTATTTAGCACTCGCACTCAATAAACAAGCACAAAAAGCAATGGATTATTACGACATGTTTCAGGTGAACATGCGGGTTGATGCTCGCTCAACGAGAAACAAAGGCAGACTTAAGTCACGAACGCATGGGATGCTTCGTATGGGCACTCGATTCCAGGAAATGAGTGGCCGAGTCATGCGAACAGGCGGACAAGTTTGGTATGGACCATTTTCAACTGTACGAAAACCAAGCGGATGTACGAAAACCGGGACAAAATTTTGACGAAAAAGTCATCGAAAACCGAATTGTACAAAAACTAGGGCATACGAAAACCGAGATTTGACTGTACCTTGAAATTAGGCTCAAAACAGCAGAAATATTTTATTTTTGCTGATTTTCCCGAGGATGGGTAAGGACCCCCAGTCTATTTTATGAGTTTTTAATAGGTCTGATTTAGTTATTGGAAAACTGTAAACCATGACCAATCATTCCTGGTTATATTTTATTATCCAAAAAAATAGGGTAAATCTGCTTTTGTATTATTATGTATTCAAACTGGAAGGAGAGGTCTAGGGATGTGGTTAATGAATAGGAAAAAATGTTTTAGCTCCAGGAATGTTTACATTGTTTATTTTGGACATTTTTAAACTGGTATTTTTTTAATTTTGTGTAAAATTGGCCAAATTATCAACTTCTGCAAACTTTATAGGGTAGCTGTAATAGTTGAATGAGCAGTTTCTTGTGCTCAGTCGATAAAATGGAAGGCATACAAACAAAATATCAAAGAATTTGGTCGAATGGCCACAATGCTTCCTTAAGATTAAAGGTTAAAGACAAACAAACAAACAAACAAACAAATTTTATTTCATTGCAGATTACATGGGTA
>WNWK01025785.1:0-28160 GCA_009830355.1 Cherax destructor
CAGTATAAGAAATCTCCCGTATGAAGATAGACTTAGAGCGTTGAATCTCCACTCTGGAGAGACGTAGAATGAGGAAGATATCATCGAGGTGTACAAGTGGATGATGGGCATAAACAAAGGAGATATTAATAAAATACTGAGGATAGTGTTCTGTTAGTGGGACGGATTGTGAAGGACCTGCCTAGTATGGGCCAACAGGCCTGCTGCAGTGTTCCTCCTTTCTTATGTTCTTATGATATCGAACCAAGTAAGAACCAGAAATAACGGATTTAACTTGGATAAATTTAGATTTAGAAAGGACATAGGCAAGTACTGGTTTTCGAACAGAGTTGTAGATGCGTGGAACAATCTTCCGAGTAGGGTGATAGAGGCTAGGACTTTGGGTGGCTTTAAAAAGAGATTGGACAGATATATGAGTGGGAGGGGCTGGATTTGTTTGGTGTCGTGAGTACGGGAGTAAATTCTTAGGTAGTGGTTGTTTTGATAAGGACCTGCCTTGTATGGGCCAGTAGGCCTTCTGCAGTGTTCCTCCATTCTTATGTTCTTATGTTCATACATTCCCTTCTTTACTTCCATGGACAAAGTTCTTTGTCTTCACAGACTCCGAAGTGCACCACTCACCCTTTTCCCCTCATCAATTCTATGATTCACCTCATCCTTCATAGACCCATCTGCTGACATGTCCACTCCCAAATATCTGAATACATTCACCTCCTCCATACTCTCTCCCTCTAATCTGATATCCAATCTTTCATCACCTAATCTTTTTGTTATCCTCATCACCTTACTCTTTCCTATATTCACTTTCAATTTTCTTCTTTTACATACCCTACCAAATTCATCCACCAACCTCTGCAACTTCTCTTCTGAATCTCCCAAAAGCACAGTGTCATCAGCAAAAAGCAACTGTGACAACTCCCACTTTGTATTTGATTCTTTATCTTTTAACCCCACACCTCTTGCCAGGACCCTCGCATTCACTTCTCTTACAATCCCATCTATAAATATATATTGAACAACCACGGTGACATCACACATCCTTGTCTAAGGCCCTCTTTTACTGGGAAATCGTCCCCCTTCCTCCTACACACTCTAACCTGAGCCTCAATATCCTCATAAAAACTCTTCACTGCTTTCAGTAACCTACCTCCTATTCCATACACCTGCAACATCTGCCACATTACCCCCCTATCCACCCTATCATATGCCTTTTCCAAATCCATAAATGCCACAAAAAACTCTTTACCCTTATCCAAATACTGTTTACCTATATGTTTCACTGTAAACACTTGGTCTACACCCCCCCCTACCTTTCCTAAAGCCCCTTGTTCATCTGCTATCCTGCTCTCCGTCTTACTCTTAATTCTTTCAATAATAACTCTACCATACACTTTACCAGGTACAATCAACAGACTTATTCCCCTATAATTTTTGCACTCTCTTTTGTCCCCTTTGCCTTTATACAAAGGAACTATACACGCTCTCTGCCAATCCCTAGGTACCTTACCCTCTTCCATACATTTATTAAATAATAGCACCAACCACTCCAAAACTATATCCCCACCTGCTTTTAACATTTCTATCTTTATCCTATCAATCCCAGCTGCCTTACCCCCTTTCATTCTACCCACTGCCTCACGAACTTCCTCCACACTCACAACTGGCTCTTCCACACTCCTACAAGATGTTATTCCTCCTTGCCCTATACACAAAATCACAGCTTCCCTGTTTTCATCAACATTTAACAACTCCTCAAAATATTCCCTCCATCTTCCCAATACCTCCAACTCTCCATTTAATAACTCTCCTCTCGTATTTTTAACTGTCAAATCCATTTGTTACCTAGGCTTCCTAAACTTATTAATCTCACTCCAAAACTTTTTCTTATTTTCAAAATATTTGTTGATAACATCTAACCCACTCTCTCATTTGCTCTCTTTTTACATTGCTTCACCACTCTCTTAACCTCTCTTTTTCTCTCCATATACTCTTCCCTCCTTGCATCACTTCTACTTTGTAAAAACCTCTCATATGCTAACTTTTTCTCCCTTACTGTTCTTTTTACATCATTCCACCAATCGCTCTTCTTTCCTCCCGCACCCACTTTCCTGTAACCACAAACTTCTGCTGAACACTCTAACACTATATTTTTAAACCTACCCCATACATCTTCGACCCCATTGCCTACACTCTCACTAGCCCATCTATCCTCCAATAGTTGTTTATATCTTACCCTATATATATATATATATATATATATATATATATATATATATATATATATATATATATATATATATATATATATATATATGAAAAAAAGTAAAAATATAGGAAGATAATAACCAAGACAGGATTCGCAGCAATATATATATATATATATATATATATATATATATATATATATATATATATATGGCCCCGCCTCTTCGTTGGTCGCTGTGTGTATGTATCATAACGTTGGGAGGGAGGGTGATACGAAGTATATGGTCAACACTAAGATCTCTGGGACTAAGTAAGCACAAATGCTTGTGTCACGGACAATGACTGTCCTACACAAGCACAACTCTTGAAATGGAGGGAAACTAAATTAGTAATCCGAGAAAATGACCTTCACCGTCATAGTGTTTAGTGGCAACAGTTACAGCAGTCACCACCACCGTCCCACAAACTCCTACAGCTGTAGTGAGATCATATCTGTGGCCTCCGATATTTACATTTACACAATTTTTTGGCTTACATGTGCTCCTTTTCACTTGACTCTTTATTATATACCCAACCTATGCTACTCATGCATGCGTGATGCATGCATGGGTAGCTTTAAAAATAGGTTGGACAATTACATGAGTGGGTGTGAGTGGACGTGCCTAGCATGGACCAGTAGACCTGCTGTGGTGTTCCTTTCTTTCTGTGTTATTGTGTGTAATGTCTGTTTTGTAGCAGTTATATGGGATTATATAGAAAAGACAGGAGGCAGAGGACAGTCCACATCGAGACTATCTACCCCTATCTAGTAGTAGGTGGATGAGGCAAGAAGTGACCTAGGCGGATACTTCCGGTGGCCGAAATGTCTGGTCACTAAGAAAGACTGACTAGAAAAAGAGAGTTGAGAAAGCTTAATCTTCAAGCGAAACGTCATTTTAGCAAAAGTTTTCATTTCATTATAACCCCTTACTGCCCTCACATGAGACAATGATCAAAAGTAACTCATTCCTCTCTAGGAAGTGTTAAGTGAGGGCTGGTCCAGGTACCTTAAGCCGAGCCCCTTCAACAGGTGCGGCCTTGACCTGACCTGACCTGACATACCAACAGCCCTAACTAGAACTTACGTATAGAGAAACAGTGCCCTAAGCCCAGTCAAAGGTACATCTTGGTAGGTCGTATTCAACTTATTTCTAAAGCTGCTCTCATTTATTGGCAAATTACTAATAAATAAAAAAGTGTAGTTTCTTTCGAACTCATTAATTTTTCTGGATTTTTTTTCCCAAAGTACCAACATGATAAAAGCTTCGATGTCAAAAACTAAAAATATAGGAAGATAATAACCAAGACAGGATTCGCAGCAATGGATTCAAGTTAGACAAATTTAGATTTAGAAGGGATAATATAGAATAGTAGTGGTTTAGTAATATACATATACACTTGTCAGTGCTCATTAATAACCATCATAGAGACAGAAACACAGGAGGTTGATTGATCTGTATATTTCGACCCCCTTCTGGGGTCCTCTTCAGCAGATACACAAATGAAAGGAGAACATGAATTTATAGGAAAAGTTGCACCTGTCACCACACGGGGACGAGGGGAGTGTCAGGTGAGCGCGGGGAAGGATAGGTCAAGAAGGGAGTGAATGAGAAGACAGGTCATGTAGAGAAGCATGACCTGCCTTCTCAGTCCCTCCTTGACCTCGTTCTCCCCTCATGGTGAGAGGTGTAACTTTTCCTATAAATTCATGTTCTCCTTTCATCTGTGAATCTTTTAATACGTGAGGATCCTAGAAGGGGGATCGAAATATACAGATCAGTCAACCCCCATTCTCATCTTCTTACCAATACAAATACAAACTTTATTTCTTTGCATAGTATACAACGTGAGGTTTATATGTAATAATGGGGTCCACCTCTAGTGCAAATTGTGGGACCCATAGCCTCGGAGAAGTGGATAAAAAGGCCCGGTGGCCTGGTGGCTAAAGCTCTTGCTTTACGCACGGAGGGCCCGGGTTTGATTCCCGGCGGGGCGGAAACATTTCGAAGTGTTTCCTTACAAGGCCTGGTCACAGACCGGGCTGCAGGGGCGTTGACCCCTGGAACTCTCTCCAGGTATACTCTCTCCAGGTAAGGAAAAATATTTGGATTTCTTCCTGAAGCCATTTGAATATTCCAATTCCCCTACCACCCAAACTTTTAATAATTTTTTGTACTAAAATGATAGGATGGATAATGAGAACCTTCAAAACTAGGGACACCAAGCCCATGATGATTCTCTTCAAATCGCTTGTTCTCTCTAGGCTGGAATATTGCTGTACACTAACGGCCCCCTTCAAGGCAGGTGAAATTGCTGACCTAGAGAATGTACAGAGAACCTTCACGGCACATATAAGTACGATAAAACACTTAAACACTTAAATTCAGAAATCTTCCCTATGAGGATAGACTGAGGGCCCTGAATCTGCACTCTCTAGAAAGGCGTAGAATTAGGGGGGATATAATTGAGGTTTATAAATGGAAAACAGGAATAAATAAAGGGGATGTAAATAGCGTGCTAAAAATATCTTGTATTGACAGGACTCGAAGCAATGGCTTTAAGTTGGATAAATTCAGATTCAGAAGGGATATAGGAAAGCATTGGTTTGGTAATAGAGTTGTCGATGAGTGGAACAAACTCCCGAGTACAGTTATAGAGGCTAAAACGTTGTGTAGTTTTAAAAATAGGCTAGATAAATATATGAGTGGGTGCGGGTGGGTGTGAGTTGTACCTGACTAGTTTGTGCTACTAGGTCAGATGCCATGCTCCTTCCTTAAGTGAATGTAACCTGACCTGGCTGGGTCGGGGCATTGGCTTAAGCCGGTGGGAGACTTGGACCTGCCTCGCTTGGGCCAGTAGGCCAAGTGCAGTGTTCCTTCTTTCTTATGTTCTTATGTTCTTAAATTACTGGAAATGGTTAAAGTCCCTTTATTTGTATTTCCTAGAATGCAGGCTAGAAAGATACATGATAATATACACTTGGAAAATCCTAGGTCCATAAGAACTCGGCAGGAGTGGCAACCTTCCCCCAATGAAAAGCAGGGGTGCAAAGAGTATACTGAGAGACAACACAATAAGTGTCAGGGGCCCAAGACTGTTCAACTGCCTCCTAGCATACATAAGGGGGATTACCAATAGACCCCCTGGCTGTCTTCAAGAAGGAGCTGGACAGGCACCTAAAGTGAGTACCCGACCAGCCGGGCTGTAGTTCGTACGTCGGTTTATGTGCGACCGGCAGTAACAGCCTGATTGATCAGACCCTGATCCACCAGGAGGCTTGGTCTCAGACCGGGCAGCGGGAGCGTTGACCCCCGAAACCCTCTCCAGGTATATGGTACACAAGACTTAAAAGGATTCATTGCTGGTACAAAAATGGCATATACAGTACATGAGGTTTGAGGGATTCATTTTAAGTACATATTGCTACATGTTTGTTACAGATTACAATGCGAAAATCTCATCCAGCTTCTCAGAGCTGGGGTGAGATACAGCAGGCATTGCCCCTCTGAACAGCAGCGCTGAGCAGCTGGAACAGAAAACTAACTGCTTTGGAATTCCTAGTTACCATATATATATATAGTGTGTGTGTACTCACTTATTTGCAAGGGTCAAGACTCAGCTCCTGACCCCGCCTCTTCACTGATCGCTACTGGGTCCTCTGTCTCCCTGCTCCATGAGCTTTATCATACCTCGTCTAGCTATGTATGGTTCCTGCCTCCACTACATCACTTGCTACACTATTCCACTTCCTGACAACTCTATGACTGAAGAAATACTTCCTAACATCCCTTTGACTCATCCAAGTCTTCAACTTCCAATTGTGACCCCTTGTTTCTGTGTCCCATCTCTGGAACATCCTGTCTCTGTCCACCTTATCTATTCCTCGCAGTATTAACCCTCCTGTCCTCCAGTGTCGTCAGACCGATTTTCCTTAACCTTTCTTTGTAGGACATTTTCCTTAGCTCTGGAACTAGCCTTGTTGCAAACCTTTGCACTTTCTCTAATTTCTTGACGTGCTTGACCAGGTGTGGGTTCCAAACTGGTGCTGCATACTCCAGTATGGGCCTGACGTACACGGTGTACAGAGTAGGCCTACTGTAGTGCTTCACTATTATCCTTATTGCGAACATTAAAGCACTGTTGATTTTTAACAATATTAGCCGTTAAGGAACAGATGGAATATTAGCATAGAAATCAAACTCGCGAGATTTGACTAAATTACAGATAGTTTTGAGCTTGGAATCTTTTGAGTAGGAAAAGTTTCACCTCTATTTTGAACTTGTCATCCAGTAATGATGAGATTTAATGGATATGAAAATAATATACAATTCCGACAGGTTGATAAGACACATGTGCAACAGTTAGAGCACTCCAGGAAGATTTGAATAGACTGATGCAGTGGTCGGAGAAGTGGCAGATGCAGTTTAATATAGATAAATGCAAAGTTCTAAATATTGGACAGGACAATAACCATGCCACATATAAACTAAATAATATAGATCTTAATACTACTGATTGCGAAAAGGATTTAGGAGTTCTGGTTAGAGTAATCTAAAACCAAGACAGCAGTGCATAGTGTTCGCAATAAAGCGAACAGAATCCTTGGCTTCATATCAAGAAGCATAAATAATAGGAGTCCTCAGGTTGTTCTTCAACTCTATATATCCTTGGTGAGGCCTCATCTAGATTATGCTGCACAGTTTTGGTCACCGTATTACAGAATGGATATAAATGCTCTGGAAAACGTACAAAGGAGGATGACTAAGTTGATTCCATGTATCAGAAATCTTCCCTATGAGGATAGACTGAGGGCCCTGAATCTGCACTCTCTAGAAAGGCGTAGAATTAGGGGATATGATTGAGGTGTATAAATGGAAAACAGGAATAAATAAAGGAGATGTAAATAGCGTGCTAAAAATATCTAGTATTGACAGGACTCGCAGCAATGGCTTTAAGTTGGATAAATTCAGATTCAGGAAGGATATAGGAAAGCATTGGTTTGGTAATAGAGTTGTCGATGAGTGGAACAAACTCCGAGTACAGTTATAGAGGCTAAAACGTTGTGTAGTTTTAAAATAGGCTGGATAAATATATGAGTGGGTGCGGGTGGTGTGAGTTGGACCTGACTAGTTTGTGCTACTAGGTCAGATGCCGTGCTCCTTCCTTAAGTGAATGTAACCTGACCTGGATGGGTCGGGGCATTGGCTTAAGTCGGTGGGAGATTTGGACCTGCCTCGCATGGGCCAGTAGGCCTGCTGCAGTGTTCCTCCTTTCTTATGTTCTTATGTTCTTATACCTGGAGAGGGTTTCAGGGGTCAACGCCCCCACGGCCCGGTCTGTGACTAGGCCTCGTGGTGGATCAGGGTCTGATCAACCAAGCTGTTACTGCTGGCCGCACATAAACCGACGTATGAACCACAGCCCGGCTGATCAGATACTGACTTTAGGTGACTGTCCAGTGCCTTCTTGAAGACAGCCAGGGGTCTATTTGTAATCCCCTTTATGTATGCTAGGAGGCAGTTGAACAATCTTGGGCCCCTGACACTTAGTGTTGTCTCCTAGTGTACTCGTGGCACCCCTGCTTTTCATTGGGAGGATGTTGCATCGCCTGCCGAGTCTTTTGCCTTCGTGGGGTACCTACCTGGAGGCTACCTGGAGGGCATTCCAGGTATCAACGCCCCCGCGGCCCTGTCCACGACCAGGCCCTCCCGAGTGAAGTGATTTTCATGTGTAGATCTGGGACTAGTTCCTCTAGGATTTTCTAAGTGTATATTACCATGTACCTTTCTCGCCTGCATTCCAGGGAGTATAAATCAAGAGACTTCAACCGTTTCCAGTAATTTAGGTGCTATATCATACTTATACGTACCGTGAATATTCTCTGTACATTCTCCAAGTCTGCAATTTCGCCTGCCTTGAAAGGGGTCGTTAGTGTACAGCAATATTCGAGCCTAGAGAGAGCAAGCGATTTGAAGATAATCATCATGGGCTTGGCATCCCTAGTTTTGAAGGTTCTCATTACCCATCCTATTATTTTCCAAGTAGCTGTGGCAGATACTGTGTTATGATCTTTGAAAGTGAGATCCTCTGACATTATCACTTCTAGGTCCTTCACATTAGTTTGTCGCTCTATTTTGTTTTATACTCCAATTCAGTTTTAATTTCCTCGAGTTTTCAATATCGGAGCAATTGAAATTTGTCTTCATTGAACTTCATATTGTTTTCTGTGGCCCATTTAAAGATTTTTTTTTTTACATTTTATTAGGAAAACTCATTACATAAACTTTGCCCATAGACAGCAAGGCTCACCACATGGTGCAAATATATACATATATAAATTACAAGGAACTCTTGGTGATTACAAAATATCACTTATAAATCCAAACCCATGATATACATAACATACTCAAGTGTATGACCTTTGTAAAAATAAGATATGTCATTAATCAAAGCCAAACATCCTCAGATATAAAAACCCTTCATGAATCAAACCAAGCTATCAAAAGAAAATCACCATCCCCATACAGCAGGTTGTTCATAAATCAATCACTGTTCACATGAACATAAAATAATGTTAACCCCATGTTACCCTTTCAACTCCAGCGAACCATATTAATGTGAAACCACAAAATACACACTTATAACACTCCAGAACAAAATTTACATACAAAGAACATTCGGCTTGAACATTAAAAGCCACGTAAATCGTGCATTACCACAAATTTTAATTACATTCCCAATTATATATATATATATATATATATATATATATATATATATATATATATATATATATATAACCCATTACTGTCCATACAAAAGCACAACATATAATACCTCACCCACAAGATTGGCCAACACCCAACCGACCATCTATATAACAAACCCCACTTTAATTACCAAAATAACTAAATCAAAACTTTCATCCCCAAATAACGGGAATACGTCACTAACAAAGTAGTTTATATAAAACCTTACAGTTGAACCTAATTTTTTTTTTTTTAGATATTTAATAGGAAAACTGTATTACAGAAACTTTGCACCATTGTCAACTAAACTCACCACATATTACAAAATTATACATATATCAATTACAAAGAATACGTAGTTATTATATAATATCATGGAGAAATCCAAACCCGTGATATGCTAATCATACCTTTGTAAAGATAGTATATGTCAAGAAACAAAGCAAAAACACCCTAAGTTTTTATTGCCCAGTATGAAATGACCTTTGCTCCTCAAGGGAAAACCCAACCCCGTATAGCAGGATATTCATGAACCATCATTGTACACATGTACATTATGAATTGAACCCCAAGTTTCCCTTTCAACACAGGCAGACCATGTTAACATGAAACCACAAAGAATACACACTTATAATACCCCAGAACGAAATAAATTTACATACAATGATCATTCGGATTGAACAAAATGCCACGTAAAACGTGCACTCCTACAATTTTGATTACATACATCAATTATATATATAAACCCATAACTGTTCAAAACAAAGCACAACATGTAAAACCTTACCAACTCAGGACACAAAATATCTAATAAGGACCCACGTGTTTCTTTTAACCTAACCTGACCTTATTGTTATAAAACCATGAAAGTACAAAATTATAATTACACCAAAACTAACAAAAGAACCCTCACAATCAAGAACACAAACCCCATCCAATAACCCATTCCTAAGAAGGAGATTCAACGATTTGATGAGAAGTCTATACCAATACCTCCCAAACTAGCCATAGTTCGACTCTTATTCCACATTACATGAGAAAATGTTTTTTTTTTTCCTTTTTAAAATTTTAACTTTTATTTTTGTTTCTTTCCCTTCTGTGCCCTAAAAGGACCTAACACGAAATACGGACCATTGCACCCGCCCTACCAAGATAATGAAGATCAACCCCAGAAACCACCCCTCACCTATACCCCCATCACAACCACCTATCACCCCTTTTGTACACGTGCCTCATCTCACCACTCCCATACCCCACTCTGTGCCAATACCCCTCATTCTCCTAAACCCTAAGCAAAACCCCTCACCTCCCCATTACCTTCTTAGATCCTCCAATCTCATATCCCTATATGACATCCTGAAAGCTTTTACCCACGCCTGACCATATAACATCCTATTCCTACACTTAGTACGGTAGATTCTCGCCGATATTACCTTAATACGATCCATTACCCCCAAATCCCTGACCCTCCATGAACTGCAAACAAAATCTACCGCACAATACATAAATCCCCTATGCGATACTGCATCTATACCCTCAAAATCCAAAAACATTGCCCTCAACAAAGGAATACCCCCTCCTAAGAAAGTTAACACACGCCCAAACCATTCCCTCACTTGTCCTAAAATCTCGCAAAAATATATTTAGTGTAACGTAGTTGCCGGCTCCCCACACCTACCACACCCTCCCTCCTGAACTAATCCCATTATTGCTAATGATGCACGAGAGGCCACAACCCCATGAAGAAACCTGTACATGAACTCCCTATCCCTAGAACTGATTCTCAGCACCCTAAAACCCTCCCAGATCCTATCCCATCCATACATTGGGAACTGTGACACGCCCTCCAAAACCCTTTGTACCTCCCCTAAACCACCCATCCGACCTACCCTTAAAGTTTGTGGATTTGACATTACTAGTAAATTACGCATGATGTCCCGACAATAGACCAAATCTCTGTCATTCCACCACTCACCCATCTCCCTAAGAATGCAGGTGACACCCCCCCATCCAAACCTCTGTGAACACTCCTCCGCATCAAGCATCTCTTCAGGTATACACTCATCAGTCTATGCTCCAACCATATGAGCCCCAACCCACCCAACGAAACTTTATTATGAACAACCTCTCGCCCCAGCCAATGTCGTTCTCCACCCCATACAAAATTAAGAACCTTATGTTCCAATACCATTACATCTTCCTGCAGCAAAGGATAAATAGCTGCCACAAACCATAATCTACTATAAACCATGCTATTCACAATTAGAACCCTCTGCCTCACCGTCACTTCCTTTATACTCCACACCTTCAACCTACCTATCGCCCCCTTCACAACCTTTCCTGAATTCTCTTTCCTGGTTTGCAAACGATCCCTCATGAAAATTACCCCACAGATCTTCAAACTATCCACAATAGACCACCTCTGACCACTTCCCAACAGCCCTCCCACCCAAGAACCTACCTCCATTAATTTCGACTTACTCTCATTTATCCTCATACCCGTACCAGCACAAAACATACATATAACACCCCAAACATTCGTTAATCCTTTCATAGAACCCACGAGCACCGTAGTGTCATCCACATACCCCACAATGCCCGTATGTTCCACTTCGTCCTCCACATTCCTCCACACCCCAACCTCAACCATTCTATAAAAAGGATCCTGCAAACAAGAAAATAAAATCTGTGACAACGGACAACCCTGACGTAAACCCCTATTCATCTGTACCACCCCCCTTCATACAATCTATCCACCCAATTCACAACCTCCTCCCCGAACCCCTGCCATCTCATCACCTCATACAGAACCTCGCGCTCCACGCAATCATACGCACCTTTCCAATCTAATGCTAAAATCCCGCCACTCCCATACGCCACATAATTTTTAATTCTTTCCAGCCCATTGAAGACACTCCTACCCGGTATGCCACACTGACCCTCCGCTATCACCTTCCCCAAAACCTTCTTTAATCTATTGCCAAGGATTTTTGCCAAAATCTTATAATCTGCATTCATTAAAATAATTGGACGATAATTACTCATTGTATCCTCCTCTCTCCCTTTTCAAACCAAAACCACTACCCCTAACCCCGACCCAACCTTCCCCAAACCATCCAACCTCATTTGTTCCATCAAGCGTACCAAACATTCTTTCACTACACCCCAATGTTCCTTATAAAACTCATTTGCAATCCCATCCAAACCCCGTGAACATCCCTTACTGAGGCCTGCCACCGCCTCCCACACCTCCCCTTCACTGATAGCTTTTCCCAATTCCTCCTTATCCCATTCCCCTAGCCTGTCCTCTATGCCTTCCAAAACAATATTCCCGTGCCCCCACCCCCACACTACTCGTATAACGACCGAACCATTTATCCACATAAACTCCTATCGCCTCCGTACCCCGTATCACCATTCCCTGCTCATAACCCTCCATCCCCTGTTCCACCACCATTCGTTCAATCGTCCTAGCCTCCCTTCTCTTAGTGCAATGTCGCAAAACATTCTTCGAAGGCCTATCACCCATCAAAATGTCATCCACTCCCTCTTTAAATCTACACGCTTCAAAACGTTCACTCTGTATATCCCATAGTCGCTCCTTTAAAATTTTCAGATCTCCTGTCTCCTTCCTATCTCCCCTATCATAACACCTCTGCAACTGTCCCTCCACGTACTTTTGCAAACCGAATTTCCACCCTGCCTCCTCCCTGCCTAACGACTGATAATACCTGCGAATAAGCGGCTTACCCTGAGTCACCCACCATTCTAACACATTATTCGCCATCGCTCCTGCTGCCCAAACCCTCCCCCACCACTTCTCAAAACACTCTCTCTTATCCCCTCCCGCCAAAAGAGCCACATTTAATTTCCAAAACCCCTTATACCACCATGCCACACCATCCCAGCTCAAATACACTAAAACCCCCCTGTGATCAGAGAATCCTACATCCAATGTTTGCACCCTTCCAACCACTACCTTATGGGTAACATAAATTCTATCCAGTCTCCCGCGTAACTATGTCGAAAGAAAGTATGCTCAACCACTCCTCCCGCCCCTATCACATCTTTTAATCCCACACTTCCCAATAAATCCCTTAAAGCCTCAAGCACACAACCTGATCCCTTGGGCTCAACATCCCTTTTCCGAATGACACAATTGAAGTCCCCACCTGCTACCACTACGCCAGGTAAATCGCAAAAAGCATAGATCAAAATATTCCTCACAAATTCCGTCTTAACTAAACGAACTTGCTCCGCAGGCATATATATACCCAATAAACACACTCGCACACCTCCCCAGTATCCCTGCACTCTAACCACCCTCCCCCCCACACTCCTCCCAAGCTAGGAGTTGAAAAGGACTAGACTCTAAAATTGCCACTGCTGACCCACCCTTGAGGCGATCCGAAGAACCCGCAAAAACCCTATACCCTTTTATGATCAAGTCCCTTCCTACCCTATGATTGTGTTCCTGAATGAAGACAACCTGGACATTAAACCTCCTCAGTGTGCACTCCACCCATGCCCTCTTGACTTCCGCACACATACCATTTACGTTGATGGTCAAACACTGGAAGACGGGTGCAATGATTTGCCCTTCGGCTTCAACATAAATTTTCCACCTGACTTACCTTTCCCCAAACCCTTTCCCACCCCAGATCTACCCTTAACTTCCTCATCATCCTGTGAAACATCCAAACCCTTCCTTGCAGACTCCACCGACGGTTTCTTACTCGTTCTCTGAGCAGGCATCAAATCCTCGTCATGCTCTGATTGATTCCCCATCCTCTTACGGGTACCCGACTGAAATTCCATAGAATCACCACAGTCCACCTGATGTACCTCCGCAATTATTACTTCACCAGGTAAAGCCGGAACGTCCAAAGAAACTGTCTCCCCGTCGCTCATCACCGCACCACCACCTTGCCCCACCACACTGGCGGCACTCATAATCTCACCAAGAGGCTCCTCCATAATATCCCTTAACACCTCCTCTAAAGGAATGTCCTCACAAGATAACAGACCCCCACCAATCTCCCCACCGACATCAGTCTCTTTTAGCACCTGGGGTTGCTCAGCACTTGCTCCACCAACCCCTTCAACAAGTTCACTCCACGTAAGTGTCTTCTCTTCCACGCAGGCCTGGACTACCCTCACGAGTTCCTCCTCATTCACAGTCTTGACTATTCCTTGCTTCTGTACCTCTCTTCTAGGCATCATGTGCCTCATACAATCCGCAGCTACATGCTCGTAAGCTCCACAGAGCCTACACGTTCTTCGTTGCCCCGGGTACGTAATGTAAACCTGATTCCTAAAGTCTAACCGCATCACATATGAAGGTATAGGCTTATGTAGTGTCATCTTCAGCGAATATGTCCCTTCATAGATTCCTGTCATCGGACCCTCAGACCATCGTCCCACATTCACTGTATGTATCATACCATACTCGTTGAAAAACCCACGAATGTCCATTTCATCACATTCAAATGGTACGTTCTTGATCCTTATCCATGTGTATGTCCTTGACACGTCCTTCATTCGTACTTGCATTGTCGAGTTGACGGTATAAACTTTATCCTGATACCTGTCAACAAGGCGCTCGTAGACCTCAGTGGATATCAATTTCACGAATACCCTGTTAATGCCATTTAAAGCCACTCCGTACAGATCATCTATCTCTATGTTGTACACATCATGAAGAATCATTGGGAGTACCGTCGCCGCCGTTGCAGGGTGTATAACTCCAGTTACCATGTCTACACACACTGTGTTAGATCGTCGTCGTCCAGCCGGCTCCATGACAGCTGTCTTACTTGTGCGGAAAACCACCAGATGGCAGGCTCAGTGCCGCACAACCTCACCCTACCAAAGCAGGGGAGCGAATGATGAACAAGTCTGCAATTTTGCCTGCCTTGAAAGGGGTCGTTAGTGTACAGCAATATTCGAGCCTAGAGAGAGCAAGCGATTTGAAGAGAATCATCATGGGCTTGGCATCCCTAGTTTTGAAGGTTCTCATTACCCATCCTATTATTTTCCAAGTAGCTGTGGTAGATACAGTGTTATGATCTTTGAAAGTGAGATCCTCTGACATTATCACTCCTAGGTCCTTCACATTAGTTTGTCGCTCTATTTTGTTTTATACTCCAATTCAGTTTTAATTTCCTCGAGTTTTCAATATCGGAGCAATTGAAATTTGTCTTCATTGAACTTCATATTGTTTTCTGTGGCCCATTTAAAGATTTGGTTGATGTCTGCTTGAAGACTTGCGGTGTCTTCGATGGATGACATTGCCATGCAAATTTGGGTATCATCGGTAAAGGAAGACACAGTGCTGTGGCTTACATCTCTGTCAGATATGAGGATGAGGAACAGGATGGGAGCGAGTACTGTGCCTTGTGGAACAGAGCTTTTCTCTGTAGCCGCCTCGGACTTTACTATGTTTACTATTACTCTTTGTGTTTTATTTATTAAGAAGTTATAGATCCATCTACCAACTTTTTCTGTTATTTCTTTATCATGCATTTTGTGTGCTATTACACTGTGATCACACTTGTCGAAGGCTGTCTCAAAGTCTGTGTATGTAGTGGCCCAGTAGTTGGGACAGGCAGGAGTGACCTGCTCTAAACCCATGTTACCCTGGGTTGTGTAACTGATGGGTATCTAAGTGGGTGGCGATCTTGTTTCTTAGAACCCTTTCAAAATTTTTTATGATGTAGAACGTTAGTGCTATCGGTCTGTAATTCTTTGCAATTGCTTTACTGCCACCTTTGTGGAGTGGGGCTATGTCTGTTGTTTTTAGTGACTGTGGAATGACCCCTGTGCCATGCTCCGTCTCCATAGAATGCTAAAGGCACGTGAGAGGGGCTTCTTGCAGTTCTTGATGAACACAAAGTTCCAAGATTCTGGGCCTGGAGCCGAGTACATGGGAATGTCATTTATTGTTTTTTTCAGTCTTATGATATCAGAGATTTTTTAATTAACCAAATTTTGAGTACATTTGAATTATGTGAGAAATTACCTGCATGAGGTTTACAGGGTATTACCTGAATTATTACGTGCAAGTAATTTGGACGAGGTAAGTGGGACTTAGTCACAGAAGGTTGCAGAACTGTCATTGCCTTGATACCCACTCCACTACTCTCACCTGACATTAAATTAATAATTACAATATTAAAACCAGCTACTCTGGTAAATTAAAATTGTGTTGACTGTATAGTATTTTGGTTTACTTGCTGGATACACAAAATATAACTATTATTACAATACATATAATACAATGGTGTTATTAGAAAAGAAATTCATATTACCACTTACCATTTAATTACTGGATCACAATTCATATGTGTAACACACCCTAATGCTATCCTAATAGCTAGAGTTTATGATGGCCAACACAAAATCTACTATACATTATGGGTAAGCGTCACTTAGCTAGGGTGTGCTGCTGAGAAGAATCGGAGGCCCTTATTTTTCTGTTTTTGTACCCGAATTGTAAGGGTTTTCCACACTAGTTATCCCAATTCTTCAGAGGGAACGTGTCAGCTACTTCTAAATTACGGATTGAGTTCGATATACACCAACTGAACTTCGATGATGCCTGATTACATTGCACAATTAACAGACCAGTGTCCACACATTCAGTTTCACTATGGCATCCCTCTCTCCCTGTATCACTCCACGGCTGCTGCACACCCTCCTTCACACAAAATTTCTCGAAGGGTCAAATCAGCATCATTTTAATACACAATTATTAATTCAAATTTAAACATGCTGAATTTGGGAAAATTCAAAATTTTCCACAGTACAGAAGAGTTAGAAGCAAGAGAGATGTGAGGAGGATGTAATCAATTCATCACCCTTGAAGACATAGTTGTGAGGTGGTCAGTCCCTCAGGGACCGACCGCCTCAAAAGCTGTAATAATAATTAATACACACATGACGGGTGTTACAGGGAAACTCCCACCGATTGGGAGGTTCCTCTTTCAAAAATATTAAGAAGAAGAAGAGTTTTTAAACTCTTGAAGAAGAAGAAGATTCGATATTTATACTAACTCTACCAATGATACGGTTTTCAAAATACGAATATTTCATATTAAAGTTTACTATGTAATTAATTTTTTACGCTTTTTAAAAGAATAAAAGTTTTATGCAAAATCAATACTAAATTAAAAATGCTATTTTATTGTAATATACATATTAAGTACTTTTACACTTCAATATTTTATTTTATATGGGCATATTGAAAATATTAATTTGATGGACCGCAAAGAAAACGAGCGTTCTAAGTACGTAATCATAATTTATATTTCCATGTTAACAATTACTTAGTTACATACTAAGAATTATAACTAAATGAAAGGTATATAATACCGAAAGGATGATAAGACACAGGTGCAACATCTGGCTATCTTTATTTAAGAAACATTTGGCCAACCATGATTTTTATGAATGCGATACAGACATGGGAAGGGAAACTATTTAAGTTTCCTGAAATACGTATTTAACTCCGCCTGTTCATCTAGATTCCAATGATCGTTCATAATTCTGCACTTCTTGGCTCGGCAGCAGGCTCGGCTCTCTCAGCCCCAGTGGCCTGGTGGCTAAAGCTCTCGCTTCACGCACGGAGGGCCCGGGTTCACTTCCCGGCGGGGCGGAAACATAAGAACATAAGAAAGAAGGAACACTGCAGCAGACCTACTGGCCCATGCGAGACAGGTCCAAGTCTCCCACCGGCTTAAGCCAATGCCCCGACCCAGCCAGGTCAGGTTACATTCACTTAAGGAAGGAGCACGGCATCTGACCTAGTAGCACAAGCTAGTCAGGACCAACTCACACCCACCCGCACCCACTCATATATTTATCTAGCCTATTTTTAAAACTGCACAACGTTTTAGCCTCTATAACTGTACTCGGAAGTTTGTTCCACTCATCGACAACTCTATTACCAAACCAATGCTTTCCTATATCCTTCCTGAATCTGAATTTATCCAACTTAAAGCCATTGTTGCGAGTCCTGTCAATACTAGATATTTTTAGCACGCTATTCACATCCCCTTTATTTATTCCTGTTTTCCATTTATACACCTCAATCATATCTCCCCTAATTCTACGCCTTTCTAGAGAGTGCAGATTCAGGGCCCTCAGTCTATCCTCATAGAGAAGATTTCTGATACATGGGATTAACTTAGTCATCCTCCTTTGTACGTTTTCCAGAGCATTTATATCCATTCTGTAATACGGTGACCAAAACTGTGCAGCATAATCTAGATGAGGCCTAACCAAGGATATATAGAGTTGAAGAACAACCTGAGGACTCCTATTATTTATGCTTCTTGATATGAAGCCAAGGATTCTGTTCGCTTTATTGCGAACACTTATGCACTGCTGTCTTGGTTTTAGATTACTGCTAAATAGAACTCCTAAATCCTTTTCCTAGATCTACATTATTTAGAATATATGTGGCATGGTTATTGTCCTGTCCAATATTTAGAACTTTGCATTTATCTATATTAAACTGCATCTGCCACTTCTCCGACCACTGCATCAGTCTATTCAAATCTTCCTGGAGTGCTCTAATGTCCTCATTTGAATGAATTGGACGGCCTATTTTGGTGTCATCGGCAAACTTGCTTATGTCGCTATTTATTCCCTCATCTATGTCGTTTATGTAGATTGTGAACAACAAGGGGCCCAATACTGACCCCTGTGGAACACCGCTTGTGACGCTTCCCCACTCTGATTTCTCCCCATTTATGCAAACTCTCTGCTGCCTATTTGTCAACCATGCCTCTATCCAGGAAAAAATTTCTCCTCCTATTCCGTGTGCCTTAATTTTCCTCAATAGTCTCTGATGTGGGACTCTATCAAAAGCCTTACTGAAGTCCATATACACAATATCATATTCATTACCATGATCTACCTCCTCAAATACCTTAGTGAAAAAAAAAGTTATTAAATTTGTAAGGCAGGATCGCCCTTTTGTAAAACCGTGCTGAGATTCTTTGATTAATTTATGCTTTTCAAGATGGCTACGAATTGCCTGGGCAATTATTGATTCCATAAATTTTCCCACTATGGAGGTTAGGCTTATTGGTCTATAGTTCGAAGCCAAGGACCTGTCTCCTGCTTTGAAAATAGGTATTACATTTGCCATTTTCCACTTATCTGGCACCATGCCAGTTTGCAGTGATATGTTGAAAAGATTAGCCATAGGTTTGCTAAGCTCCTCTTTACATTCCTTTAGAACCCTTGCATACAGTTCATCAGGGCCTGGGGATTTTTTTTACATTTTATTAGTTTCCAATAAATATACATTTATAAGTCATAAACATGCAAAATACATGTTGCAAATTATACAACAGCAATTCTTTGGTTAAACAGTGAAAATATCGAAAATATCAGAAAACCTCAGAAAACTATGCCCTAAAACCCTTACCTCTACCACCAGTGAACTCTTGTCCCCTTTCCCCTAATAAATAAATACAGAGTCCACAAAACATAAACCCAAATAATGAAATACAGTCCACCATAACATGTTCTCTATTCCTAAGGATATACAGTGATACTCATTAACGACTGCAAATAAATTTTACAGTTCACAAAAATTAAAATTACATTTAAAATTACATTTTACAGTTCCGAAACGTTCAATAATTACATGTTACAAATTGCGCAACAGCAATTTCCTTTAATGAGCTATGCATATATCAGTAAAACATACCCCTAACCATTTATCTACAATTAGTGAACTCCTGTCCCCTTCCCCCTTATGCTTGATACAGAGTCCACAAAAACCAAACCCCAATAATGCCATAGCAAGTTCACAATAACATTAGCTCTAGTTCTAATGCTATGCTGTTAACTGCAAATAAAATGTACAGTGTGCACTGATAACAAATAACAAAACCCCAAGAATGATACATAGTCCACAATAACCGTGACTAGTCCTAATACTATGCAGTGAATACTGCAAATTCAAATTCAAATTCAAATTCAAATCCTTTATTTCATGTAATACAAGGTGGGGGGTACTTATAGTTATACATTAAAGTTGATATTACAAGATGGCCAATAATATGCCTAGGTATGCCTAGGCTTTTCAGGCAGTCTTATGATAGGTCTTACTCAATAGCTATACAGTGGATATACAGATTGTAAGGTTAGGTTTACAAAATTTAGGTACTGGAATTTAAACATTGAGAATTTAACAATTAGTATAAAAAGTTAGCAATTAGTTTATATATTAATGATAAAGGTGATATATTGGCATAATATAGATTCTATATTGGAGTATCTTAGGCAAACTTATGACTAGCTTAAGTATTATGGAGCAATAGTTGTATTAGAATTTTGGTTGGAACTGTGCAAATTAAGGGGAATCACAGATATCAATAAGTGTATTTTGCTGTGGTTAGTAATGTGCAAATTAAGGAGAATCACAGATATCAATAAGTGTATTTTGCTGTGGATATGTGCAAGATAAAGTAGTTTTCGTATGGTTAACTACCGGTTGGGTGCGTAAGTGAGATAAGATGTTTTTTAACGGTGCTTTTGAAAATGGAGGTTGTGTCTGCAGTTCTAGAGTTTTCAGGCAGGAGTTCCAGATTTTAGGCCCTTTTATGTGCATTGAATTTTTGTATAGATTTAGTCGGACACGGGAATGTCAAAGAGATGTTTATGTCTGGTATTATGTCTATGGGTCCTGTCACAACTGTCAAGAAAGTGTTTTAGCTCAGGGTTAAAGTTGGAATTAATGGTTCTATAAATGTAGATAGCAGAGTAGTAAGTATGGATGTTCTGGACAGTGAGTAGGTTTAGGTCTTTGAAGAGTGGGGGTGTGCTGCTAGCGTTGGATTGTGTGATAATTCTTACTGCGGCTTTTTGTTGGGTTATTATTGGCTTTAGGTGGGTAATTGCTGTTGATCCCCATGCACAAATGGCATATGTGAGGTAGGGATAGATGAGTGAGTAGTATAGTGTGAGTAGGGCTGATTGTGGTACATAATACCGTATCTTAGAGAGGATCCCCACAGTTTTGGACAGTGTGCACAGATAACAAATAACAAACCCCAAAGAATGATACATAGTCCACAATAACAGTGACTAGTCCTAATACTATGTAGTAAATACTGCAAATAAAATGTACAGTGTGCACAGATAACAAATAACAAAAACCCAAAGAATGATACATAGTCCACAATACAAGGAGGAACACTGTATGAATTAATAACGATTAGAAATCGGGAACAATGAAATAAATACTAGATTTAGTTTTTTGCCGATGAACCTTCTAGTTTACTGTGCATCCTACATCCATCCTGTGAATGGTAGTGGAAATTTTTGAACTTTACATACGTGCTGTAAAGGTAGGGCTAGTCACTATTGTCCATCCTGTGGACAATAGTGACTAGTTCCTGAGCACAAAAATCTATCCTGTGGAGAGTAGTGGCTAGTTTATTGTGTCCATCCGTCCTGTTGACGGTATGGGCTTTTTGTGCACTCGCCCATCTTGTTGACGGTTTTTAAAATTTGACACAAAACAACACTTGGGTATCTTTTTTTTGAGAAACGTTTCGCCACACAGTGGCTTCATCAGTCAATAAAAAAGTAGAAAGTAGTAATAAGAGGGGGAGTTTGAGGTATCGGCCCCCTCGGCCTGGAGTCGATGTGTTCAGTCCATCGACTCAAGACTGAGGACTGACACCTCACACCCTCCTGTTCTTCACGATTCTCCTTTGTGGACTGATGAGCCACTGGGGCCCCCAGTTTCCTCAAGGTCCCCAAGTGTTCATATGTACCAAGTTATGGAACATTTAAAAAATCACACTGACATGTAATGTGTCACTTCTATTTTCGCTCTTTACTGCGTCACCATGCTCGTAAAAACTTTGTCACCATGGTCGACTAACTCATGAAATGTGTCACCATGGTCTACCATGTACTGTATCGCCGTCTACTCATGTTTCGTAAGGGTTCTTAAGAGGATTGATGGTGAATGATAACTCACTGAGACTGTTATATATAGTATATTGAGTATACGTGGCAGGAAGTGCTGCCTGCAGTCTGAGGGACTGCCTGAGAGTACAAGACTGACTGGCCGGGGCCCCTCGGGCCAACCTCACGGCGGGGGCAGGGCCATAGCAGGTCCAACTATACTGAGATAACAGCATTTGAAAAGTCCTGGCTCACGAATAGCGTTTTGAAACATCTGAAAATGTACTGTGTCACCATGGTCTACTCAGTCATATACTGTTACCAACGTCTACTCCTCATGTAATATGATACCATGGTCTACACATGTACTGTGTCACCATTCTTATTCACCATGTACTGTGTCACCATGGTCTACTCACTCATGTACGTCACAGAGGTCTACCTTACGGTCACCATGGTCTTTTTTACCTTTTTTTTAATTTCGACATACCCCTAAAAATAATTTTTCCCCTGTGAAATAAGTCATCAAAGTGACATGATTAAAAAGATGACGATTATATAAAAAATAAGAATATTTTTGAAATAAAACTGTATTCTTTTGATAACAGAATCATGAAGGCTTTTATAAAGTTTTATTATTTAGAAATTCAGACTGAAGATCAAGTAAACATCAATGACAGTCAAAGCTAAATGTAAAGGAGGAAGAAGGAAACTGATGAAGAAGAAGGTGGAGGAAGAGGAGGGAGTCCAGCTGAGCGGGAAAGGCGGTATTCGGAGCGCGATAAGGGTGTCACAGAGGGAAAATACCCCAGTGTTTCCCTGAGGCTCTTAAAGCAGTTTTTAAAGTTATATATATATATATATATATATATATATATATATATATATATATATATATATATATATATATATATATAAAACATAATACATATATATATATATATATATATATATATATATATATATATATATATATATATATATATATATATATATATATATATTTTTTCTTTTTCTTTCAACAAATCGGCCGCTTCCCACCAAGGGGGGGGTGGCTCAAAGAAAAAAAAATTTATCTTTTAAACTTTAGTAATGTATACAGGAGAAGGGGTTACCCCCCTTGCTCGGCATTTTAGTCGACTCTTACGACACATGGCTTACGGAGGAAAAATTTTCTGTTCCACTTCCCCATGGAGATAAGAGGAAAAAAAGGCGAACTAGTAAGAAATTGGAAGAAAACCCAGAGGGGGTGTATATATATGCTTGTACATGAATGTGTAATGTGACCTAAGTGTAAGTAGAAGTAACAAGACATGCCTGAAATCTTTTTTATGTTTATGAGACAGAAAAAAAAAACACCAGCAATCCTACAATCATTTAAAAAAATTACATATATATATATATATATATATATATATATATATATATATATATATATATATATATATATATATATATATATTAAAAGTTCAAAGCTGCAACATTAACTCCCAGAGTGCCGGCACTGTACTACCCATCTCAGGAATCGTCCGGCATGGGGTTTTCCAAAACCCCTTTATAAATGTTACCTTACTTACACTCCAACAGCACGTCAAGTCCTAAAAAACCCTTTGACTCCCTTCAATCTATCTAACACGCTCACGCACACTTGCTGGAAGTCCAAGCCCCTGCACACAAAACCTCCTTTTCCCCCCCCCTCCAACCTTTTCTAGGCCGACCCCTACCCCGCCTTCCCCCCACTACAGATTTATACACTCAGTCATTCTATTTTTTCCAGCCCTTTACATTAAACCATCTTAACCCCCCCTCAGCCCTCTGGATAATAGTTTTGGTAATTTCCCCACCTCCTCCTAATCTCCAAACTACGGTTTCTCTGCATTATATTCACACCCACATTGACCTCAGACATGACATCTCCACTGCCTCTAGCCTTCTCCTTGTTTCAACATTCACAACCCATGTCTCACACCCATACAAGAGTGATGCTATAACTATTCTCTCATACATTCACCTCTTTGCTCTCAGGAAAAAGTTCTGTCTCCACAAGCTCTCCTCAGTGCACCACTCACTTTTTCCCCCTCGTTAATTCTATGATTTACCTCATCCTTCATAGACCCATCTGCTGACACATCCACTCCCAGATATCTGAACACATTCACCTCCTCCATACTGGCCCCCTCCAATCTTATATCCAATTTTCCGTTATCTATTTTTGTTATCCTCATCAATATACTCTTTCCTATATTCACTTTTAATTTCCTTTTTTTACATACCCTAAAAAACTCATCCACCAACCTCTGCAACTTCTCTCTAGAATCCCAAAAGCTCAGTGTCATCAGCAAAGAGCAACTGTGACAACTCCCACTTTGTGTTAGATTCTTTATCTTTTAACTCCACACCTCTTGCCAACACTCGAGCATTCACTTCTCTTACAACTCCATCTATAAATATATTGAACAACCATGGTGACATCACACACCCCTGTCTAAGGCCTACTTTTACGGGGAAATAATCTCCCTCTACATACTCTAACCTGAGCCTCACTATCCTCGTAAAAATTTTTCACCGCTTTCAATAACCTACCTCCTGTTAAGTAAAAAGGACACAAATGCAACTAATGTGACATTTTATTGTGGCAACGGTCCCCAGGAGTTTTTCTCAAGCCGTTACAAGCGATAATGGACATAGTGGGTTTATATATACTCTCAAAGTAAATTGAAATACTAGTTGGTAGTAGTAGGGATATTAGTAGTAGTAGAAATAATACAATAAGGTAGAACAATCAATATGCACATGAGTAAAAGGGATAAAACAAATACTAGGGTAGTATAACAATAGGTTAGACAAATATTTCTGCTGGAGGTTGAAATATCGAAGGCCTGTAGGAGTGTTCCACATCTACGATGTGCTTGTGTTAAATTTAAACGGGAGAGACTATGTGATGGTGGGGTTTCTGTTTTCAGGAGGATTCTTGCTAAGACTTCAGAGATGGTGAAGCTGCCTTTGTTTTGTTTAATTGTGTTAGAAACGAGATAAGTGCTGATTCAAGGCATTTGCGTCTACGGAAAATAGTTTCTTTGATTACTAGTCGGGCGTCTTTGAATTTCATGAGATGATTGTTGGAATTTCGGTGTTGTACGCAGGCGTTGTTCAGGTTATCGTTTCTGCATGCATTAATGTGTTCATTGATGCGTGTTTCGAGTTCCCTTGCTGTTTCTCCTACAAATTCTGTCGCAGCTCCACAGGGGTATAGTGTAGACCCCTGCGTTGACTGGTTCATGGTGCTTGGATTTAGTCTTGGTTAGATCTAAATAGAAGTACTGGAAGCGATGGCGACTTTTAGTGTTAGCTTGTGCAAATACTTTAGAAATGTTGGATGCAACCTGGCTGTTGGGAAGAATTATGACTTTGTTTGGAGTGGTGTTGTGCGTGGAGAATTAATGATCTGAAGAGCTCTTTTCTTGCAATCTATGATGAAAAGGAAGGAAATTGTAACCCAGTGAAGGTTTGGTGAATGTATGTACATTCCTCGCCCAAAAACTCAGGACTACAAATTCGGTAAGCTCTTAGGAAGAATCCGATGATGATGCCTCTTTTGGTCTTAGTATCTTGACTGGAATAAAGTGGGGAGATCATTTTAAGTTTTCAATTTTACCGAAACCTACAAATAAAAATGATCTCACACACTTCTATTCCAGTCAGATGCTAAGACCAAAGAGGCATCATCATCATTCCTCCAAACTTTGAGTAGTCCTGGTTGACGAAGGTCTTCACCAACCTTCACTGAGACCTCCTTTCCTTTCATAGACCCCAAAAAAGAGCTCAGGTCGTTCTCCCCCCATCAACCCACTCAAACATAATTCTTTCCCCAAAAGCCCGTTACATCCAACATTTCTAAAAATATTTGCAAAATAAACTAGGTCCATCGCTCGTACTTTGGATCCCAGACTCCAAAAAGGCCGGTCAAGCAGGGTCGCCTTTCCCTGTGGAGAGGCCCAAAAGAGGAGCAGCGACTGCGTGGGCTGGCCTGGCAAAACGCCTGCAGCCCCAACACCGAAATAACAATCATCTCATGAAAGCCCGACTGTAATCAAGGACTTGAGGCTCAATGGCCTAATCAGGATTTTCTTTTTCAGCTAACAAGGCAGCTTCCCCTCTGAGTCCAACAGGGCCCCTGTCAGGTCCCCCTCTGTTCCAACACGCGCACAGCCAGTGTGGGACACTCCACGGGCCTTCATGTGACCTCCAGCAGAAAGAATGTGTTAGTATTTTTTTTATTGCTTTTAAAAATTACCTTTATTATTGTTCTACCTTGTGTATTTACTCTCTACTAATATCACTACTACTACCACCTTACCTCACTTTGGTATATAAACCCTTTTTTATCGCTGGTTGGGGTCTGAGCTTTGCCCCTTGCCTTGTTGCGGTGTTACTAACCCCAAAGCCAATTCTCCAATATTATTACCCTCCTTCCCATTCCTTGTTTTCAACATCTGCCCTTTCCCCCTATCCCCCCTATCATATGCCTTTTCCAAATCCATAAATGCCACAAACACCTCTTTACCCTTATATAAATATTCTTCACCTATATGTTTCACTGCAAACACTTGGTTCGTCGCACCCCCTACCCTTCCTAAAGCCTCCTTGTTCATCTGCTATCCTACTCTCGTCTTACTTTATTTCTTTCAATAATAACTCTAACATACACTTTACCAGGTATACTCATAAGAACATAAAAACATAAGAAAGGAGGAACACTGCAACAGGCCTTTGGCCCATACTAGGCAGGTCCTTCACAATCCGTCCCACTAACAGAATATTTGCTCAACCCATTTTAATGCTACCCAAGAAATAAGCTTTGACAATTCTCCCCCCTCATGCAGAGTCCCACTCAAATCCCAACCCTCTCACTCTTTAATTTATCCAACCTAAATTTGAAACTACCCAAGGTCCTAGTTCAATAACCCTACTAGGCAGACTGTTCCACTCATCAACTACCCTATTTCCAAACCAATACTTTCCTATATCCTTTCTAAATCTAAACTTATCTAACTTGAATCCTTTTTCGGGTTCTCTCTTGGAGAGAATCCTCAAGACCTTATTTATACCCCCTTTTTTTACCCATTTTCCACTTGTATACCCCTATAATTTTAACCCCTTTTTGCCCCTTTTTCCTTTATACAAAGGAATTGCATGCACTCTTCCCAGGTACCTTATCCCTTCCATACATTTAAATAAAAACACTAACCACTCCAAAACTATATCCCCACCTGCATTAAACATTTCATCTTTATCCCACCAATCCCAGCTGCTTTACCCCCTTTTTTCCCCCCCCACTGCCCCACGAACTTTTTTCCCCCCACTCACAACTGGTTCTTTTTCACCCTATAAGATGTTATTCCTCCTTGCCCTATACACGGGAAAACACAGCTTTCTTATTTTATCAACGTTTAACAATTCCTCAAAATATTCCCTCCATCTTCCCGATACCTCCCAACTCTGACAAAACCATTCTTTCCCAGGCTGTGTCAACTTATTAATCTCACTCCCAAAACTTTTTTTTTATTTTCAACAAAATTTGTTGATAACATCTCACCCACCCCCTCATTTGCTCTCTTTTCATTGCTTCACCACCCCTTAACCTCTCTTTTTTTCTCCATATACTTCCCCCCTCCTTTCATCACTTCTACTTTGTAAAAAAACCCCATATGCTAACTTTTTTTCTCTTACTACTCTCTTTAACATCATTCCCCCAAAGGGCCCTTTTCCCTCCCCCCCCTTTACTATAACCACAAACCCTGCTGAACACTCTAACACTATATTCTTAAACTTACCCCCCTACCTCTTCTACCCCATTGCCTATTTCTCATTAGCCCATCTGTTTTCCGCAGTTGTTTATATCTTACCCTAACCGCCTCCTCCTTTAAAAATTATAAATCTTTTACTTTCTCTGACCTTTTTTTCCTCCCTTGGTGGTTCACGGCCTATTTTGGTGTCATCAAAAATTTGCTAATATCGCTATTTATTCCCCCATCTATGTCGTTTATGTAAATTTTTGAACAACAAAAGGGGGCCCCAAAACTGACCCCCGTGGAACACCTTTTTCGACGTGCCCCCCTTCTGATTTCTCCCCATTTATGCAAACCCCTCTGCCTATTTGTCAAACATGCCTCTACCCAGGAAAAAAATTTTTATCCGGGGTCCTTAAATTTCCTCATTAGCCTCTGATGT
>WNWK01025786.1:0-28160 GCA_009830355.1 Cherax destructor
GGGTTTTGCTATTCAGTTTTTTGGACGCCGTTCCTCACTATTAGTCAGTGATGTGGTGTTTGAATGACTTTTTCTAAATAAGAAAACACTGGGTAGCTGAATGTTTTGTTCCCTCATAAACCATTTTCTTCGATAGTACATATTATTGTGGGGTTTAATAAGGGTCTTGGGGTAGGTTGCTCTCAGCCACTGAGTTTCACGGTAGTCCCAACCCTTCCTCGGATCAATTTAATGACCTTTCTCGAGGTTTGTATAATAATTAATAAAAATAATAATAATAATAATAAAAAATAATAATAATAATAATAATAATAAAAATAATAATAATAAAATAATAAAATAATAATAATAATAATAATAATAATAATAATAATAATAATAATAAAAAAAATAATACACTAATAATAATAATGATAATAATAATAATATTTTTTTTATTATTTATTAACAATAGGCTTTTCCCACCGGAAAGGTGGCCTGACAAAAAAACTTCGTCATCATTCACTCCATCACTGTTTTGCCAGAGGCGCACACACACAGCTACAAAATTGCAACATTAACACCCCTTTTAAGGTGCGGCACTAAGTCCGGCCTCCGTTTCTAACCCCTTCATAAATGTTACCTTGCTATCACTCCAACAGCCGTCAAGTCCTAAAAACATTTTTCTCCAAAGTCCTATCTAACACGCTCCGCATGCTTGCTGGAAGTCAAACCCCTCGCCCAAAACCTCCTTTACCCCCTCCCTCCAACCTTTACCAAACACCTACCCCCTTCCCTCCACAGCATTCTATTTGTTCCATCTTCTCTTATGTCCAAACCATCTCAAAACCCCTCCTCAGCTCTCTGGATAAAGTTTTGGTAATCCCACACCTCCTCCTAATCTCCAAACTACGGATTCTCTCATTATATTCACACCAAACATTGCCCTCAGACATGACATCTCCACTGCCTCCAGCCTTCCCTTTGTACAAATTCCAACCCATGTCTCACACCCATACAAGGTGTTGGTTAACTATCTCTCCACATTTCCTCTTTGCTTTCATGGATAAAGCTCTGTCTCCACAATTTCAGTGCACCACTCCCCGTTTTCCCCTTAATTCAGATTCACCTCATCCTTCATATATCCATCTCGGGGACAATCCACTCCCAAATATCTGAACACATTACCCCCCTCCATACTCTCTTCCTCCAATCTGATATCCAATCTTCTGTTATCTATTTTTTTTATCCCATCACCTTACTCTTTCCTACATTCACTTTTAATTTTCTTCTTTATATACCCTACCAAACTCATTCACCAACCTCTGAACTTCTCTTCAGAATCTCCCAAAAGCACAGTGTCATCAGAAAAAGAGCAACGTGACAACTCCCACTTTGTGTTAGATTCTTTATCTTTTAACCCACACCTTGCCAACACCGAGCATTCACTTCTCTTACAACTCCATCTATAAATATGTTGAACAGTTGACATCACACATCCCTGTCTAATGCTTACTTTACTGGAAAATAATCTCTCTCTCCTACATACTGTAACCTGAGCCTCACTATCCTCGAAAAATTTTTCACCGCTTCAATAACCTATTCAATCTCCTAGTCCATACATTTGCAATATCTGCCACATTAACCACTTACCCACCCTATCTATGACTTTTCCAAATCCATAAATGCCACAAACACCTGTTTACCCTTATCTAAATATTGCTCACGATATGTTTCACTGTAAACACTTGGAACACCCCCCCTACCCTTCCTAAAGCCTCCTTGTTCATCTGCTATCCTGCTCCGTCTTACTCCTAATTCTTTCAATAAAACTCTACCATACACTTTACCAGGTATACTAACAGACTTATTCCCCATAATTTTTACTCTTTTCTTTGTCCCTTTCTTTATACAAAGGAACTATACACGCTCTCTGTCAATCCTAGGAAGAGAGCATACATAATCCTAATCAATGCACACTGAAAAAGTTATATTTATTTGCAACTCATGAGTCAGGCATTAAACGTAAGAATTACCTTCTCTTATTTAGAGGAACATGAAGATCTCACAATACGTCTTGGACAATAGCATTAGAAGACTGTCTGATTTCCTAAACGCGCCATATATCAATAACAAAATAGAAAGATGTTTCTAAAAGCTGTTTTTTATGTATGGTTTATCGGGAAAACCATAAAGATGAATTTCAATGATGGTAAGGATTTATCCGGCAAAAAACTACTTTTACATTTGGATCATATTGTGCCCCTTTCCTGGTCGTAAATGGATTTTTGCTTGCCTTTCCCAAAATATAAAGAATTGCTCGGCAGAATCTTAAGGTACAAATAGGAGAAATAACCAAAATGTACCGGTAAATAAATGAACCTTAGTAATAAAAGGATTGTCCAGGAAGACTTACAGAATGGGAGAAAGTGACAAAAAAGGGCTTTGCAACGATGGATATTAGGATCTTATTAATTGGGTATATGTGAATGATATAAAATTGTATTGAGACAGATGGTCTGTCTCTGTTTGTGTTGATGAAAACTAATGAGGATTTTAAAAAACATTAAAGTCCCGAAAGGTTACAAATGGATTGACAAACTGAAAACATAGTGGACAGTTTGCCATGTTTTCTGCCTACACTTCAACTGGTTATCCAATTGTTCTGAGAAAAATAATAAAGCACTGGAGCCACTTCGCCTTCCCTAGCGGAAAAAAAACCCAAGAACAAAATGAACACCAATGCACAAGTTCATTCAGAGGAGCTCACCCACCAGAATAACACTGAAGGAAATCGGGAAAGTAGAAGGCCCTCATGGATATTGGCATGATACTAACCTTCTTGGGACTCTCAACCTTTGCCCCCGAGCCTGTAATTCGTCAGAGGTTTTTTTAATTCTTCCCTTGGGTTTATAACTTTTCTTGGTTTAAATTCGAGACCATTTGTCGGACAAAACCTTAGGGTCCAGATCCATTTGAGCCTTTACTGGTCCGTCTCTTGTATTCTCTTCATTAGTCTCATGTCGTTAGCGAACAGGAATACAAATAACACTATTCTTCGTCACCATTCACGTATACAAGTGGAACCCCACTTGTCACATTATTGTCCCTGACTGTTGTCTTAATACTTATATAGTGTATAACAACTTTGGGTCGGATTTGGTTTTTATACTACGTGTACTCACCTAATTGTACTCACTAATTGTGGTTGCAGGGATCGAGACCCCAGCTCCTGGCCCCCCTTGGCTGCCCCACTGGGTTTTTTCCCCCCTGTCCATGAGTTTACATACCTCGTTTTAAAAACTGTGTATGGTTCCTGCCTCCACTATGTCTTTTCTGACTATTCCACTTCCTGACTACTCTGTGGCGAAGAAATGCTTCCTAAATATCTTTGACTCATCTGAGTCTTCACTTCCAGTTGTGTCCCCTTGTTTCTGTGTTCGCCTTGGAACATCCTTCCTGTTCACCTTGTCGATTCCCCATATTTTCATTGTTATCATATCTCCTCTGACCCTTCTTTCCTCCCCAGTGTTGTTAGTCCTTTCCCTCACCCTTTTCTTCTAGGACAGACCCCTGATTGTGGAACTAACATTGTCGCAAACCTTTTTCTCTGGTTTCTTTATGTGCTTGACCAGGTGGGTTCCAGACTGGTGCATATTCTAATGGGCCTGACTACAGGGTACAGTGTCTTAAACAGTCCTTTTAATAACGGAAGTAATCTTAGGTTTCCACGCCCATATGCCCGCAGTTTCTGGTTGATGTGCCTCCGGGGTCTTGGCGTTATACTCACCCGGTCTTTCTCCTTTTCCGAGGTTTGTGCCTTGTCCCTAGCCTTACCTGTCAGCGGTCTTTTTTGCCCTTCTCCATCTTCATGACTTTCTTTGGGGGATTGAATTGAGGGTTTAGACCAGATTTCAGTTGAGGTTGTTGGTCCCTTGGTCTCCTCCGATGTGATTCTCCCATTAATTTCACATCATCTGCAAGGAACATTGGTCTATCCCATCTGTCATTCATTTACATATAAAGAATAACCTGGTCCTAGGACGCCCCTGGGAACGCCGCTCGCGGTGCCCACGGATACCCCCATCACCACCATGACCGTTGTTGCCCCCCTGTGGGTATTCCTGGTCCTTCCAGTGCCCTTCCTGTTATCGTGCTTGTTCTTCCAACTTCTTTACTAATCTCGTAGGAACTGTCCGAAGGCCTTCCGGTCCAGGAAAATGCAATCAACCTTTCTTCTCTTTCCCTTTCCTTGTTACTTTATCATAGAACCTAGGAGGTTTGTTAACAGGATTTGCCTTCCCCGAACCTGTGCCTGGTTTTATTATCCTGTTCAGCTCGAGGTGCTCCCATTCTTTTCCAGGATTTCTCCAGGACTTTGAAATATACATGTAAGTGACACCGGTCATTGTTTGGCCTCTTTTCTGTCCCCTTTTTTTAAAGATGGGGACTCGTTCCTTCTTCCATCCTCGAACTGCCATTTTAAAGGGATGTTTTAATATTGGTAAGGGACACTCAGTCCCTCGCTCCTTCCCAAGAACCCACATTGAGATGTTGCCCGGGACCATCCCTTGAGGTATCAAGGTCACTGAGTAACTTCTTCACCTCCTCCTCAGTTGTGTGTTGCCCTCTAGCATTGTCATCCCTTGTTGGGGCGCACCCCATCCTTCTACCCAGCTGCCTTGCTTCCTCCACTGTGAATATTTAAACCCGTTGAGCTCCTCACATACCTCTTGATCGTTCTTGGAGTTCCCCATCTTTCTCCTCAGCCTTATCACCTAGTTTTAACTGTTGTCTTCCTTTTGATGTGACTGTACATCAGTTTGGGGCGGACTTAACTTTGATGCTATGTCATTTTCGTATGTTTCGGGGCTTCCCTCCACATTGCATACTTTTCTAGCTCTTCTACTAATCTCGTTACTTGGGTTCTTTGCCTTCTTCCTTTTCCCTTTCTGACACCTTAGTCTTTTCCCCTGCACCTTTGGGTAAACCAGGGGCTCTTTCTGGCCTTCCCCTTTAATCTTTTTCCTCTGGGAAAACGTTCCCCTGCCTTCTTGCACTTTGCCCCTACGTATTCCATCATTTCATTATTGTCTGTCCGTCCATTTCCCTTTCCACTGAACCTCCTGCAGGAAATTCCCTATCCGTGTGTTCTCTTTTAAAATCTGGTTTGTCTCTTTCTGTACTGTTTTCCCCCTCCACCTGTAGCTCCACAATGCCAAAGTTCCCGCACCATATGGTCGCTGGCTCCCAGGGGGCTCTCATGTTTATGTCTTCAATATCAGCTGTTCAGGGTGAATAAGTCCAGTCTTGCTGGTTCATCTTCCTCCCTCTGTCTTCCCCCGACATGTTGGTGCATCAGGCCGTACGCGTCCATCATCTTGGCTCTCCGTTTCTGGACCCCCGTGGTTCTTTGTTTTCCCAGTCGATCTCCCTGTGTGAAATCGCCCATGACCAGTAGCTTGCTCCTCTGGCGCTTTTCTTCCACCCCCAAGTGTCCACCATCGCTCTGTTGTTCCCATCATATTCCTCACCTGGCCTCCTGCAGTTCTGTGGTGGGTTATACATCACTGCAATGATTATCTTGTGCTCCCAGACTGGATGGTACCTACTATGAAGTCCCTTTCTACACACCTCCATTCCTTCCATTTCCTCGAATCTCCAGCGGTTCCTCAGCAGTGCGACCCCTCCTACCCCCTGCTCCTTCTATCTTTCCTCAGGATTTGATATCCCTGTGGGAAGTTTTCATCTGATACTGTCTCATTTAGTTTAGTTTCTGTGACGCTATGATGTCTGGGGACACCCCCATCTATTCTTTCATTCCACTCTTCATACTTGTTCGTAATTCCATCCGCGTTGTGTACCAAACCTTCAACCTTGTTTCCAATACTGTAGCCCTGGGGAGAGATTTTGGTGTGTATATATGTGTGTGTGTGTGTGTACTCACCTAGTTGTGGTTGCAGAGGTCGATTCACAGCCTCCTTTCCCTGCCTCTTCACTGGCCGCTGTTAGGTCACTCTTTTCGCCCCATGTGCTTTATCACTACATCACTTCCCAGACTATTCCACTTCCTGACAACTCTCGACTGAAGAAGTACTTCTTAACATTCCTGTGATTCATCTGAGTTTTCAACTTCCAATTGTACCCTTGTCCTGTGTCCCATCTCTGGAACATCCTGTCTCTTCCACCTTGTCAATTCCTCTCAGTATTTAATATGTCGTTATCATATTCCCCTATCTCTCCTGTCTTCCAGTGTCGTCAGGTCGATTTCCTTAACGTCTCCTAGTAGGACATGCCGCTTAGCTCCGGGTCTAGTCTTGTTGCAAACTTTTGCACTTTCTCTAATTTCTTTATGTGCTTAGCTAGTTGTGAGTCCAAACTGGTGCTGATACCCAATATAGGCCTGACATTCACGGTGTACAGGATCCTGAATGATTCCTTATTGAGATGTCGGAATGCTATTTTAGGTTTCTGGGAACCATATGCTGTAGCAGATATTTGGTTGATATGCGCCTCAGAGATGTGCCGTGTTATACTCACCCAAAGATCCTTTTCCTTAGTGAGATTTGTAGTCTCTGGCCCCCTAGAGTGTACTCCGTCTGCGGTCTTCTTTGCCCTTCCCCAACTTCATGACTTTGCACTTGGTGGGGTTGAACCCAGGAGCATTTCTAGACCAGGCTTGCAGCCTGGTCACTGGCGATGGGTCTTTTATGTGATGTCTTCAATATCTACACTAATCAGAGTTTGAGGTGTGTGAGTTCTCACCTAATTGTGGTTGCAGGGTCGAGACTCAGCTCCTGGCCCTGCCTCTGCGCTGCCCGCTACTGGGTATCTGCTCTCCTGCTCCATGAGCTTTATTATACCTCGTCTTAAAACTGTGTATGGTTCTGCCTCCACTATGTCTTTCTCTAGACATTCCACTTCCTGACTCTCTGTGGCTGAAGAAATGCTTCCTAACATCCCTTTGACTCATCTGAGTCTTCAGCTTCCAGTTGTGTCCCCTTGTTTCTGTGTTCCCCTCTGGAACATCCTGTCACTGCTACCTTGTCGATTCCCGCAGTATTTTTGTATGTCGTTATCATGTCTCCTCTGACCCTTCTTTCCTCCAGTGTTGTTAGTCCTATTTCCCTCAGCCTTTCTTCATAGGACAGACCCTGAGTTGTGGAACTAACATTGTCGCAAACCTTTGCACTTTCTCTAGTTTCTTTATGTGCTTGACCAGGTGTGGGTTCCAGACTGGTGCTGCATATTCTAGTATGGGCCTGACGTACACGGTGTACAGTGTCTTAAACGAGTCCTTGTTAAGGTAACGGAACGCTAATCTTAGGTTTGCCAGTCGTCCATATGCTGCCGCAGATATCTGGTTGATGTGTGCCTCCGGAGACGTGCTTGGCGTTATACTCATCCCAAGATCTTTCTCCTTTTCCGAGCTTTGAGCCTTTGTCCGCCTAGCCTGTACTCTGTCAGCGGTCTTCTTTGCCCTTCTCCGATCTTCATGACTTTGCATTTGGTGGGATTGAATTCGAGAAGCCATTTGCTAGACCAGATGTGAAGCTTGTCCAGGTCTGTTTGAAGTCCCTGCTTGGTCCTCCTCCGATGTGATTCTCCTCATTAATTTCCATCATCTGCGAACAGAGACACTTCTGAGTCTATCCCATCTGTCATGTCATTTACATATACTAAGAATATCACTGGTCCTAGGACTGACCCCTGCGGAACGCCGCTCGTCACAGGTGCCCACGTGATACCTCATCACCACTATGACCCGTTGTTGCCTCCCTGTGAGGTATTCCCTGATCCATTCCAGTGCCCTTCCTGTTATACGTGCTTGTTCTTCCAACTTCTTTACTAATCTCATGTGAGGAACTGTGTCGAAGGCCTTCCTGCAGTCCAGGAAAATGCAATCAACCCATCCTTCTCTCTCTTGCCTTACCTCTGTTACTTTATCATAGAACTCAAGGAGGTTTTGTTAACAGGATTTGCCTTCCGGAATACGTGCTGCCTGGTGTTTATTATCCTGTTAAGCTCGAGGTGCTCCACCATTCTTTTCCTGATGATTTTCTCAGGACTTTGCACACTATACATGTAAGTGATACCGGTCTATAGTTTAGTGCCTCTTTTCTGTCTCCTTTTTTAAAGATGGGGACTATGTTGGCCTTCTTCCATACCTCAGGTAACTGCCCATTTTCAAGGGATGTGTTGAATATTATGTAATGTGGCACACTCAGTACCTCAGCTCCTTCCGAAGAACCCACGGGGAGATGTTGTCCGGACCCATCGCCTTTGAGGTATCAAGGTCACTGGTCACTGGCTCCCAGGGCTTCATGTGTTATGTCTTCAATATCTGAGCTGTTCAGGGTGAATACAAGGTCCAGTCTTGCTGGTTCATCTTCTCCTCTCACTCTGGTCGTGTCCCTGACATGTTGGTGCATCAGGTTTTCCAGTACCGCGTCCATCATCTTGGCTCCAAGTTCTGGACCCCCACGTGGTTCTTGGTTCTCCCAGTCGATCTCCTGTGGTTGAAATCGCCCATGGCCAGTAGCTTCGCTCTGCTCATGTGCGCTTTTCTTGCCACCTCCTCAAGTGTCCACCATCGCTCTGTTGTTCTCATCATATTCCTCACCTGCCTCCTGCAGTTCTGTGGTGGGTTATACTCACTGCAATGATTATCTTGTGCTCCCCGGACTGGATGGTACCTACTATGAAGTCCCTTTCTCTACAAACCTCCATTCCTTCCATTTCCTCGAATCTACAGCGGTTCCTTAAACAGTGGACCCCACCTCCCCCTGCTCCTTCTATCTTTCCTCAGGATTTGATATCCCTGTGGGAAGATTTCATCTGATACTGTCTCATTTAGTTCAGTTTCTGTGACAGCTATGATGTCTGGGGACACCTCACCTATTCTTTCATTCCACTCTTCATACTTGTTCGTAATTCCATCCCCTTTGGTACCAAACCTTCAACCTTGTTTCCCACAGTAGCCCTGGGGGAATCTTGGGGGTGGAGGGGGGGGGACCATAGGGGTTGGCATGGGGTGGGGGATTGAGGTTGGGGTTGGGTTGGTTGGGTGGAGGTGGGGGGTGGGGAGCTGTGATGGTGGGTTTTGGGTTGCTGGGGTGGGGACAAGGGATGCTGAGTGTTTGGTGTTAAAGTGGGTTGTCTGGGTTTTTGTGGTTTGAGGCCCACCGTGGGTACTTCCAGGTGTGTGTTTGTCCTGTTTGGGCTTGGTGTCCTCCGTTCCCGCTGTCCCCCTCTCTCCTCTCTTCTCTTCTTTATCTGCTCCTTCCGGGCCCCCTTTCTTCTGCGCTGTCCCGATCTAGTTCTTCCGGTACCCCTGATTTGTGTGTGTGTGTGTGTGTGTTTGTGTGTGTGTGTGTGTGTGTGTGTGTGTGTGTGTGTGTGTGTGTGTGTGTATTCACATGTTGTGGTTTGGAGAAATAAAGGTTATGATGCTGGGAATAGGAGCAGGGTTGGAGGGTGAGCCTGTCTGGCCTTCAGGGTTGTTGAAAGATGGATGGTCCAGGTCGAGAGGACTTTTCATGCTGGAATTAAAGATTTGAATCAACTTTTGTAATGTTAACCCAAAAGTATATCATTTGTGTACTTATATACTTTGATTACTTATCATTGTTCCTGGAAATATATTAATATGTATTTGATGTTTTTATTGATCAGTTTATTCACTGTATCTATCTGAAGTTGATCAAGTTAGCTCATTTTTAAAGAAGCTTTGGGGAAATCTTCTAAAATAGTGAAAATAAGTTTAATTAGTGGTGGTCAATTTACAAAGAACAAACCCTTCTTCTAGTTTTAATATTATTATTTTCTTCAGTAAGAAAGAGACTCTTCTATAAATAAAAAGCCACAAAAGGATACAGCCCAAGGGAGAGCATAAGAAACCAAATTTTGTGGATCACCTTTGAATTAAAAAAAAAAGTATTATTTTATATCCTACTTTTTTTGTTTTTTTCACCCTATTGCTTTTACCTTGTACTTCTTTTCAGTAAAATTTATGTATCTTTGAGTGCTTTATTAATAATGACTTTACCTGTAATTTGTTCTAGAAGAATATTATTCACTTGTATGGCCTCCACTGACTAACCAAAAGTCTTAATACACCACGTGAGTAGTGTTAATAAAACACCGAATACACTTCAATAATTACTTTATTTATGGGTAAACCAGTGGTGAAACATCCCTAAGACCAGAGCAATATACGAGTGATATTTGTATTAATGTTGGTAGAATTACCGACAATATGTTAGATATAAGAATACAATGGCAACTAATGTGATATGTGGCTTGAGAAACCTCCTGGAGAGCGAAACGTTGCCACAATAAAATGTCCCATTAGTTGCACTTGTGTCCTTTTACCTAACAGAGTGATATTTGTCCAGTGAGAAATACGACTCTTTTAACCAGTCATGCAGAAAAAAACAGAAAGTCAAACTAGTCATTAGTTAGGGAGAAGTGGTCTTGGGAGTGGGGAAGGGCAGGAGAGGGAGGTGCTGTGGTCTTGGGAGTTGGGGAAGGGCAGGAGAGGGAGGTGCTGTGGTCTTGGGAGATTGGGGAAGGGCAGGAGAGGGAGGTGCTGTGGTCTTGGGAGATTGGGAAGGGCAGGAGAGGGAGGTGCTGTGGTCTTGGGATTGGGAAGGGCAGGAGAGGGAGGTGCTGTGGTCTTGGGAGTGGGGAAGGGCAGGAGAGGGAGGTGCTGTGGTCTTGGGAGTTGGGAAGGGCAGGAGAGGGAGGTGCTGTGGTCTTGGGAGATTGGGAAGGGCAGGAGAGGGAGGTGCTGTGGTCTTGAGGAGTGGGGAAGGGCAGGAGAGGGAGGTGCTTGGTCTTGGGGGGATTGGGGAAGGGGGAGGAGAGGGAGGTGCGGGTCTTGGGAGATTGGGGAAGGGCAGGAGAGGGAGGTGCTGTGGTCTTGGGTGGGTCTGAAGGGGAAAAGGGGGGGGGGATAGTTGGTGAGGGAGCCCAGATAGTGGGGGAGGGGTGATCCGAGGAATTGGAGCGAAAAGAGAAGGTGAGGCTGTGGGTGATCTTGATGGTAAACTTTAATGATTGATGTGTCCCCCCGGCTAAAAAGTATATTACCATAGATTCAAAGATTGACGACTGATGTTGATGAAGAGTTCACGGGGGAAGAAAAGATAAAGGTATGGAGATGGAAGACGGGGGGGTGGAAAAACATGGAGTATGGAAGACATGGAGTATGGAAGACATGGAGTATGGAAGACATGGAGTTTTGGAAGACATGGAGAGTGTCGGAGGGGAGCTGGAGTGCTGAGTCGACTTGTAACAAATACCTTTCAAAAATTTTGTTGATCAGATGAAAACTCACACACACACAGCTATTAAATCTCTACACCAAATTCACTTTAAATCAAAATATTAGAGAACAAGACTAGAAAATGGTTACCTCTCTTCGCTCAAACGATCTGATAAGTAATATAACCGTATTAAACACAATTCACTGAGATCACAGATAACAGAGGTACGACATGAGGGTGTCTTCACAAAATTCAATTCAGTAACAAAAAATCAAGAACCAGTCAACCATGTTTTAAATGAAACAAGCTGGGGAAAGGGATCCTAAACAACACAATTGAAACCTTTGCCTAGAAAAAAATGAACCTGTAGCACTTGAGGGTCTGCTCAAGGCACATTCCAAGAAAAAAAAAAAGAAGATGTAAATAGAAAAAAAAGAGTCGCTACCCATACGGGGAAGGGAAAATCACAGAGCTGCTGAGGACCAATATATCTGAAATAGAAGGAGGCACTGGTCAGAAAAAGCAAATACGAACTTGCAAGGTCTTAAGGAGACATGAACTGGGGAAAACTAAAAGCCTAAAAAAAAAAAAAAAAATTTTTTTAAAAAAAAAAAAACACCCCGTATTGGCCCCCCGGTAGGCGAGATGGGACCTACACAGATGACAGCAAAGAAATGAGTGAGATACGGAAGTCTAAAAGACTCATTTTTTAGCGAGCCTTTAAACCCCGACAAAAGGGCGACAAAAAAAATTAAATTTTTATGACCAGACCCAAAATAGGTCTAAAAAAAAAAAACCTAACACCAGAGGACTTTGAAAAGGAAAAATGACATGCCCATGCACTCTCCCCAGGCCCCGGCTCATGGAACCCTGTTCATCAAGAACTACAACAAGCACCTATCACGTGCCTTCAGCATTTTTGGAGGGGCAGGGCAGAGGGGTCATTCCCACTAAAAAAAAGACAGAAAGAAATTAAAATACTACAGACCATAGATAACATCCCATATCATAAAAATCTTTGAGAGGGTTCTAAGAAGCAAGATCGCCAACCACCGCCCCCATCAGTTACACACAGAGCAACAGGGGGTTTGGGTGTCGCCCTGGACCATTTAAAAGGGGGCCTGAATGCTATAGAGGATAAAAAAAAAAGATGGTATAAAAGCCCACGGTGTAATAGGCCAAAAGAGTGAAAAGGAAAACAGGAACAGTTGGAAAATGGATATATATCTTCTAACAAACAGAATAGAAAGAGTAATAGTAAACAGAGTAAACCTGAGGCAGTACGGTGAAAAGTTCTTTTCCAAAGACACAGTACTGCTTCCATCCTATTCCTCATCATATTGACATAACAGAGATGTAAAAAGTCCGTGTTTTCCTTTGCAATAAGTGAATTCCCCTTGACAGAGCCCCAATCGAAGATACCGGAAGTCTCCGGGCGGACATCAACTAAATCTTCAAATGGGAAACCCAAAAACAATGTGAAGTTCAAGAAGAGAAATTTCAACACCAGATATGGAAAACTTGAAATTAAAAATGTATCGGGGGTATACAACACATTGTAACCATACAATAGACCGCAAAATAAATTTTAAGGGCCCGGGGGAAAAAGTATCTACCGCAACAATGTATAAACCCGATCCTAAAAAAATGATGGGATGGAAAAGGAGAACCTTAAAAAATAGGGACGCCAATCCCATGATGATTTTCTTCAAATCACTTGTTCTCTCGAGGCTTTTTAAAACACTGTGCACTAACTGCCCTTCAAGGGAGGCGAAATTGCTGACCTGGGGAGTATACAAAGAACTTTCACGGCACACATAAATGCGATAAAGCACCAAATTATTGGGAACGGTTGAAGTCCCTTTATTTGTATCTTTTGAGGGATTGGTACCAAACTTCACTCGAAAATCACTCCCCATAAAAGCAAAAGACTCGGCAGGAGATGCAAATTCCCCCAATGAAAAGCAGGAGAGCCACGAAATACACTTTTAGAGACAACACAATAAGTATCAGGGGGTCAAGATTTCCAACTGCCTCCCCCCATACATGGGGGGTTACCAAAAGACCCCTGACTGTCTTCAAGAAGGCACTGTTGGGGTTATTTTGGGTGTCTTGGTAGAGCGGGGTAGCAATGATAAGGTTAGGCCCTTTCTTTTTTATAATAAGTGTACACAGGCTGTGTGTTTGTGACCAGGCCCCGAGGGGCCATGCGGGGAAGAGAGACGGAGTGGTAGGCCTGGTGACTGAGTGATGCCTGGATGCCAAGTGAGAGATGCAAGGGTGGGCAGGCGAAGAGGGTATGCCCACCGGCAGCCCCCTGGGGGAAACTATGGGAACTAGCCATGTCGGCTTACAGCTTTCAAATGCTCGGCAGGCAGACAGCAGAGGCTGTCATGCAGACAGTACAGGTGCACAACTGCAGGCACCTGTCACCTGACCAGCTGGGCAGTTCGTACGTCAGTTTGCCTGCAGCCACCAGTAACAGCCTGGTTGATCATGGATGAATGGTTCAGAGAACCGACAAGTTATAAATTAGAAAATATGCAACACTTGGGTATCTTTATTGAGGAAATTTCGCCCCACAGTGGCTTACAGTCCAATTCAAAGTAGAAGGTGTAAGGAGAGGAGGGTTTGAGGTAATCAGTCCCCCGGCCTGGGGTCGATGTGTTCAGTCCATCAATCTTGTTGGAAGTGCAGCATGGCCCGTGAGGTGCTTATATGCTGTAATCAGGGGAGGGAAGCAGGGGGGAGGCGGGGTCATAGTGGTACCATCCACTAGTCGAAGTAGGTCTTCGTCAAGGTTGGGCAAGTGTTGAAGAATTCGTTTGTGTCAAGATCCCAAGATGTTGCTGTGTCAGACAGGACACTTTTTATTGAAATGATGAAGCCACTGTGTGGCGGGAAAAGTTTCCTCAATAAAGATACCCAAATGTTGCATATGTGTCTAATTTATAACTGGTTGATCATACCATTAGGCCTGGTCTCAGACCGGGTCCCAGGGAGCGTGAACCCCCGAAACTCTCTCCAGCAATATTACAGATATGTCTTTACACTTAGACCTTGATCTTGTTGGTTCATTTTCTACATAAGTGTGCCCAAATCTCCAAACAAGTGGTGACGATAAGTGTTAATGTGTGGCTCACTTTATAAAAACGCATTAAAATCCCCACCCTGGAGTGTTAATAATGTTCATTTTTTTCCTTGAGTATGAATGGGAACGTCTGCAAAACGGTGAGAAGCAATATGCTTTCCTCTGAAGGCATTTTCAATAAAATTTTGTATATCATTTAATATAATTTGCATATTTTTGTGATCTTTATCCATGAATTTTTGAAATGTTCAACTTTTAAATAAAATTTTGTTTATCATTGTGTTTTATTAACCATGTATTTATGTGTACTTTGTTCATTAATAACAAAAGCCACTTATGTGGTCACATTAACTGAAGGTCTTAAAGTTTTTATACCACATGAGTGGTGTGAAATAAAAAGACAAATACACTATCAGGTCAGGTGGAACCGGCTGGGAAATACATCCCTGAGACAAGACAAAATAAGGATGATTTTGAACCTGTTAAGAATATGTCCTCTTATCACGTCAGTTAGAAAATATACAGCAGAGGTACTGAAGAATTCAGGAAGAAGTGCAGCTGGTGAGGGTGGATGAGAGAGTGTGTGTGGGAGGAAGATAGAGTCTTGATCAGAGAAGATGCAGTATGTTAAGTAAGACACATGTACAACAGTTAGGTACCGTTATTCCGATACGTATGAATAAAGATACCTAACTGTTGTATGTGTCTTGCTATCAGCTTCTCGGTATTGTATGCCTTTACCATATTCATGCAGTATTGTGCTGGGTGGGTAGGAAGGATGGGTGGGGAGGTGATGGTGGGGGGTAATTGTATATGGGTATTTGGGGCTAGGATAGATGGGTAAAAGGAGAGTTGATGTTGTTCCAAGGAATTTGGGTTAGGTTGGTCTATGAGGTAGGGAGAGAAAAAGAGGTGTGGATCTTGATCGAGGAAGTGAAGCTAGGTTGGTCTTGGGTGGTAATGGGAGGTTGTGTGTAGGTGGAGTGAGTGAAGAAGGTTCGTGTGTCTAGAAAGTGGAGCATGGTGGTGTGGTAAGCATTGTGTGGTCTTGGTGGTAAAGATAGGGGGGGTGTGGAGGCTCTTGATCCAAGGGGCTTGGAGCAAGGAATAGTGGGTGAGGGAAGGGTTGTGTTGGGTGAGGGTACATAAGTAGGGAGAGTAGGAGGGTAAGGGAAAGGGTTATGGAGTGTTAGAGGAAGTTTCTCTTGATCCAAAGAAATAAAGCACTTCAGGCTGAGGCAGGGGAATGATGTGGAGGCTGTGAGGGGCGGGGGGTGGTGGGTGTTAGATGGGGGTGGCTTGACCTCACATCGTTCGAAAACAACTGATGCACCATAGTCGGCTGATGCTTCCCGGCCAAAATGTAGCTCAGGAAAAATACACTGGAAATAAAAAAAGCGTCACTCTGGCGGAAAGTATACTACTCACAGCCTGCTGCTGCTGCTCTACAACCGCAAATAGGCAATCTATTTGCTGCAAAAGTTGTGGTAGCTCTCACTGCTTCTCCGATGGAAGTTACAATATTTTGTTGGTATTTACTGGCTAAAATAGCATAAGAAATTATTGCAGCATTTAAAGAGCATAATTTCTGTATTGAAAATATGGTGGCTCTTCTCTTCTGACCTTTATCCAACAGCTGGGTATTCACTAGTGAAACCTAATCTTGTTTTGGCAAATTTAAGTCAGCCCATTCAATGTAACCTATATTTCAATCACGTAGAAATAACGAGCAAGGTTAGGTTCACTAAAGTTTGGCACCAATGCAGCTCCACTGTAACATATTAATGAAGGAAGTGGAACATCTTCATTCAACATTATTATCATTCACGTTTCTTTCAAATGGATTTATATCTCTCTCAGATCTCAACTCCTCCCGCTGCCAGTGCTATAAGCAATCTCTATTCCTCGACCAGCAATACTGAGGCACAATCCCTAGAAATCTGTATTCGGCTGGATTGTTTATTCTTTATATCCTCAAGATTTATATTAATCTGTATTCTGGTTAAAATTACGACGTATTTCTTCCGCTATACTTCTCAACAGGCCAGTTTCCTACTTACGGACTCTTCTCACTAGAGAGTTATTGACGAGTATTAACAGTATCATCACCTCTCTTGAGCAATGCCTCTTAATTATATCGGCGCAAATCAAAATTAATCAAATGTGTGGAAATAAGTGAGAGGGTAACCACAATTAAGCTAATTAAGACTACATTACAAGCTTCCAAAGCACTTACTCCCTTCCCTACCTCTTAGCACTACAGTTAAATTAACAAAAATAAATGAGCTTTTCATCGAAAAATTAACAAAATATTTTTTAGCTGGAACAAGGTTGCTTCTGCTGACACATGCTTGTGTGAATGCAGGGGTGAGGCACTTGATGATGCACCAGTGTGTCTGTGATGGCACTGAGCAGCGCATTCAGTGAGGAAGCAGTGTGCCCTTAACATAACTAGAACAGGCCAATGGAAGAGGCGAAGTGTGCTTGCGAAGGTACTTGGACGAGGCAGTGGAGGGTAAGCAGTGTGCCCTTAACATCTGGAACGAGCCAATGGAAGAGGCAGAGAAGTGTGTGCTTGCGAGCACTTGGACGAGGCAGTGGAGGAGGAAGCAGTGTGCCTGTAAATTAAAGCACAGACGCTTGGACGTGACTGATCTATTAGTGTGCCTGTGAAGACAATATGGGAAGGCATTTGATGAGGCAGTAGTGTCTGTGATGGCACTGGGGCGAGCAGTTGATGAAAATTAGTAGTATACATGGATAAGGGCACTTTGGTGGGACAGTGTGTACGAAGCGGTAGTATACATGGGGTAGCACTAGGGCGAGGCAGTGGATGAGGCAACAGTGTGTTTTGGGAGGCAGAGTGTAGTGTAATTGTCACTGGATGGAGGCAGGTATGAGGCATAAGATATCTGGGACAGGGCACAGTGGCGGGACAATACATGAGGCAGCAGTAATCTGTGAGTGTTCAGTATTAGGTGAGGCAGTAAAGGAGGCATCCGTGCCACCATGAGGGCAATGAAGCGAGGCGGGAAGAGTTAGCACAGTGCCTATGAGGGCTATGGGGCGAGGCAATGGAAAAGCAGCACTGTGCCTGCCAGGGGCCGGGAGGGACAGTACGGGCAGCAATGCCATTCATCGGTGTTTCTTGACTTAAATGTCTGCTTTTTCCCCCATGAGCAGTGGGGCGGTGCAGGAGGCACACAACCTTGTTTATTTTGAATTATTGAAGAGCCGGATCCATTTTGGGTTATGTGCTAGACGTTATGTAATTAACTATTTTGAACATTCAAGGTGAAAAACCCTTTTGATGCCGGTGAGCTCTCGTGATCAAGGAACCCAGAGATGCCACTGCCCTTCCTCGGATCAAAGCTGATTGGTCACATTCTAAAAGCATTTTATGACTCGTACTGGCTTAGTACTTTCGAATAATTAAAAAAATGTTCTTTGCAACCACAATGGTTGAACTCTAGCTCCTCGTTTGTCTCAGCTTCCAGCTGATGACAGGATTTCCTCATTTAGTTCTGATTCCATATAAGAATTCATTCTCCCCTGAAAAATTGACCTACAAGAGTTTGTAGATAAATTCTTCAGAGAACCGACAAGTTATAAATTAGACACATGTGCAACACCTGAAATCTTTTTTTGTGGAAACGTTTCGCCACAAAAGGGGGCTTAATCAGTCAACATAAGAGAATAATAGTGAAGATCAGCAGGAGTTTGGGTAATCAGTCCCTCAACTTGGAATCGATGTAACCACTCCATCAATCTCGATAAGAACACAGCATATGCGTGTCAAAGGGGGCTCATGTACAGCATTTTATCAAGATTGATGGTTTGACCCCCATCGATTTCATGCTAAAAGGTTTATCCTCAAACTCCTTCTGATATTAAAAACTGACGAAGCTACATGTTCAGTGCAGGTCCAGCCAACATTTTTAGTGGTGATAAAGAAAACAGGTCCATTGGAGATCCAGACAAGAGGTCCAGTGGGGGATCCAGACCACATGTCCAGTGGAGATCCAGACAACATGTCAATGGTGATCCAACCAATAAGTTCGGTGGTGACCCAGACAACATGTTCAGTGGTGATCCAAGCAACATTTCCCATGGCTATGTTGCTTCATTATCAGTTAAGTAAATCGAGTTGATTCAAAATGTTTTCAATTACGTTGATAACAACTGCAATTTCATTCTCCTAAAATTATAAACATAAGAAGCAGGAATTACATTGCATACGAAACAGATTAAAATATAATTTACATATATATTTTCGGAATCTGTGACTGTGAGATGGAAGTGAACAACCATGAGAGAGGTGATGCTGAGGTTAATTAACATGTCTTATCTGATCAAAACTTTGTTATTAGGGCCCCGAACATTTCGAGAACCAGGATCTAGTAATAATTGGTAGAAAGGGCCTGGATACGCTTCTTAAAAGTAAAGTCGTAGAGACCTTCAGAACTTTCCAGTGGGTAAGGTTCTCGTACATGATATATGCTGGAAGAAATGCACCGAAAATCAAAAAAGCACCAAGGTGCTGTATGCCACTGATGGACCGTGTCAAAAAGACTGATTTCTTCTAATGTGTGTGTACTCACCTAATTGTACTCACCTAATTGTGGTTGCAGGGCGAGACTCAGCTCCTGGCCCCGCCTCTTCGCTGTCCCGCTACTGGGTCTCTGCTCTCCCTGCTCCGAGGCTTTATCATACCTTGTCTTAAAACTTTTTGGTTCCTGCCTCTACTATATCTTTCTCTAGACTATTCCACTTCCTGGGCTACTCTGTGGCTGAAAAATGCTTCCTAACATCCCTTTGACTCATCTGGTCTTCAGCTCCAGTTGTGTCCCCCTTTTTTCCCGTGTTCCCTCTCTGGAACCCTGTCACCCTTCCCACCTTGTCGATTCCCCGCAGTATTTTTGTATGTCGTTATCATGTCTCCTCTGACCCTTCTTTCCTCCAGTGTTGTTAGTCCCCATTTCCCTCAACCTTTCTTCATAGGACAGTCTCCTGAGTTGTGTGTGAGTGTGGTGAGCATGTACTCACCTATTTGTAATCACCTATTTGTGGTTGCAGGGTCAAGTCATAGCTCCTGGCCCCGCCTCTTAACTGATCGCTACTGGGTCCTCCTTTCCCGCTCCATGACTTTATCATTCCTCGTCTTAAAAAATATTATGGTTCCTTCCTCCCCTACGTCACTTGACAGATGCTCCACTCCTGACAATCAGTGACTAAAAAATACTTCCCAACATCTATTTGACTCATCAAGTCCTCAACTTCCAATTGTGACCCCTTGTTTCTGTGTCCATCTCAAACATCTTTGTCAATTCCCCAGTATTTTGATGTCGTTATCATTTCTTCCATCACCCTCCTGTCCTCCAGTGTTTTCAGGCCGATTTCCCCCTTTCTTATGGGATTCCCAAGCTCTGGAACTAGTCTCTTAAACCTTTTTCATTTTCTCTATTTTTGAGTGTTAACCAGGTGTGGGTTAAAACGGTTAATCTCTATTGGCCTGCGTACACGGTTACAGAGACTTGAACATTCCCCTAGGATGGGGAAGCTTTCTCAGGGTTTTGAAACAAACCTGAGAATGCGGGGTGTTAGAGTGTGAGTTGAGAGTGTGTGTGTGTACTCACCTAATTGTATCACCTAATTGTGGTTGCAGGGGCAATCAGCTCCGGCCCCCCCGCGTCCGCTCTGGGCTCTGCTCTCCCTGCTCCATAGCTTTTCCCGTCTTAAAACATGTTGGTTCCCCGCCTCCACTTTTGTGTGTGTAAGTGAAGGGACTGTGAGATTGTGTATGTGTGTGTGTGTGTGTGGGGAAAAGGGAATTTTTGTGTGTGTGAGAATGCGAATGTTGTACTCATCTAATTGACTAACCTAATTGTTTTTTCAGGGGTCGAGTCACAACTCCTGGCCCCCCCTCTTCGCTCCATGAGGGGACCCTCACCAGTCGACTAACACCCAGGTCCCTATTTCTGATGGGGGAACATGGAGGGGGGGTCTTGGGAAAACGTCCTTGTTTTCCAGCCTACCAATTTGATCTCCGGACTTTAATACCTATTCTTAAAGCTACATACCTGTTAATACCTGTTCTTGGCAAAACATCTTAAAAAATTTTCCCCTTCCTGACAACTCTATGACTGAAAAATACTTCCTAACATCTCTGTGATTCATCGGTTTTTTGGCCCTTTTGTGTTCTCATCTCTGGAGCATCCTGTCTCTGTCCCCCTTTCGTTCCTCTCAGTATTTAATGTCATATTTCATTTCAAAATCCCCCTTCTCCCCCCGCCTTCCGTGTCGCAGGTCGATTTTCCTTGCTTTCCAGGACAATCCCCTTGGTCTGGGACTAGTCTTGTTGAAAACCCTTTTTCCTTTTCTTTTTTCTCAAGCTTGACCGGGGTGGGTTCCAAACTTCCCATACCCCCTAGGGGGCCACGGGGGTATTGGAACGCTATTCTTAGGTTTCCACCCGCCCGATGCTGCACAGTTATCTGATTGATGTGTGCCTCAGGAGATGTGCTCATATTATACTCACCCCAAGATCTTTTCCTTAGTGAGGTTTTTGGTCTTTGACCACCTAAACTATACTTTTCGGTCTTCTTTCCCCTTTCCCCCGATCTTCTGACTTTACAGACATGGTTAAATTCAAGAAGCCAGTTACGGGGCCGGCTTTCCTTTCCGGCCCCCTTTTTTCCTGCCTGATCCTCGCATTTAATTTTTAGATTAACTTCACTCATCTGCAAACAGGGGGACTTCTAGTCTATCCCCCTTTCCGTTATTCATTCCCTATCCCCAAAAAAGCACAGGTCCTAGGACGGCCCCTGTGGAACCCCCTGTCCGGCGCCCCTCCCGACACCTCGTCCCCACCTGACTGTTGTTTCCCCCTGTGTGTGTGTATTTTTTGTGTGTGTGTGTGTGTGTGTGTGTGTGTTTAGTGAGAAACTGTGTAGCCTTTGTGTCACCAATAAGCTTTTTTCAATTGGCCCCCAAATTTTTTAATAATTTTATTTTTCCCCAAAATTTTTTTCTAGGGGGAAAAAGGAGGAATTTTTTTCATTTTAATACGGGGAAAAAAAAAAATGTTACTAAAAACTTAGAAACCTCACCAACCCCAACCAACCCCAACTTAACCAACCCAACCCCCCAAAAAAACCTTTTAAACTAACCTAACCAAAAAAACCAACCTAACCCTTAAAAAAATTAATTTTTTTCTATTTTCCCAAAAAATTTAATAGATTAGTTAAAATTTTTTTAAAAATTCCATAAAATAAAAGAGATATATATTTTTTTTTATGTTCTGTTAATTTTTTTGTAGATTTAGTGCAAAACAAATTTTTTAACAATTTTTTTATTCCCCCGATATATATATATATATATATATATATATATATATATATATATATATATATATATATATATATATATATATATATATATATATATATTTTTTATAGGATGGGGCCCCCCTCGGGGGAAAAAAAATTGGGGGCCCCATAGCCTCAAAAAAGGGAAAAAAAATTTAAAGGGAAAAATATTTGGGGTTTTTCCCTTTTTTTTTTGGGAAAATTCCATTCCCCCCTACCCCCCCATCTTTTTTTTTTTTTAAAAAGGTATGTTTTATTCAAATATGGTACAAAAGATTTTAGAATACATTGTTGATATAAAGATGGCATATACAGTACACGAGGTGGGGGAAAACATGTCTAGTACTTTTTTGCATCTTTGTCACCGATTATTTGGGGAAAAACTCACCCCCCTTTCCCCGGGGGGCGCCCCCGGGAAAACAGCATGCATTCCCCCCCGGGGAAAAGCACCCCGAGTGGGGTGGAACAGAAAAAGCTGCCCTGGGTCCCGTTACCCTGTTGAGTCTTTGGGCCCTTTTTGGGGGAAAAGGTGCACTTTTCCCCCCGGGGCCCCAAAGGGGCTCTGAGCCTAGGGGAAAAAAAAAAATAATGATGGGCAAAATTCTATATTTTCTCGATTTTTGGGACCCCTTTAAAGGGGGCAGCACCCCCCCCTTCCTCCCTGGTGTACGGGGGGGGGGGTATCACCAAAAATAATGCACATGTTTTCCCCCACCACCGGGGTTGCCGTCTGTCCGGGAAGGGTGATACCATCTGGCCTTTTGGTTGCCATAGATCGGGGTAGTTTGGGGGGGTTCCCTTTTCTCCCCCGGGACCCCCGGGTGTTGTGGGCCCCTTTATTTTTATTAATCCTTCATTCTTGCAATCTTTCCTCGGTTTACGACACACAAGACCATGGTCCCCCAATCGGTTTGCTGCTTAAAAACCTTCCCCCTGTGTTCGGCGAGAAAAAGGGGGGGCAAGTCGAAGGGCAAAAACCCAAAGCGATGGTCTGTGGGTCGAGGCGTGCCCCAAAGGGTGGGTTGGGGAAACCCCAAAAAAAAGTCCCCTGCATGAGGTGCTCTCACTGAAAAAGGGGGGGGGGTTTTCCCCCTTTCCCCGACACCTCGGGGAAACATTGCTGAGGCTATATTCTCTACTATTGGGGCCCTCCCAGTGCGACTGTTTGTAGTTTTGGGGGGGGAGGCCGGTTTTGGGGGCCCGTTAGGTTATCCCAGATCCTGGCCCCCCAACGAACTTTTGGTCATGGATTCCAATCGTGTCCCTAAGATGTTCAGGGAGAATTGCTGCTACAAGCCCTCTGGATGCAATGCATGAAGACAGGAAGGCAGGTAGAGCAATCTGAGATGACTTGCGGACACCAATGCCTCCTAGTCTGACTGGGAGTGTAGCTTGGTCCCACTGCCCATCTTCTAGAGTAAGGCTAAGAAAGTACTTTAGTAAAGATCTGCCTCAGGATACTGTCATATTCGTGCAGTATAGGATTATCATATGAAGGAGCACATCTTAGGAAATATGTCAACCTGGGCAGACTCAAGCATTTTGTGAGGAGGTCCAAGGCATCATGGGTGTCAAGATTGCCTATTCGTTGTTCCATTCTCCTCAATTCTTCCAGTTTCTTCCTGAGAATTGTGTCAATCGCATCTCTTCCCAGAGGTGCTCCAAGCAAGACACTATTAGTAGGGGCAATGACAGTTGCTCCTGGTAGTTTTGATAGCACTGCATCTATCACTTGTTGATTGACTGATATGATTTCACATTTGGATGGATTCAGGATGAGACCCATTTCCTGTCCCCGTGTCATCACCTGTGTAAGATCATCTACAAGGGACTCCTTTGTACCTGCTAGTGTGCCATCATCCAGGAACCAGATGTTTAGCTCACTGGTCAGTCTTACTGTGTTTTCCCCTAACTGCTATACAGAAGAAAATGGTGCGAGAGGGTCCCCTTGCTGGACACCCTCTGATGATGGGATTTCATGCTCTCCAAACAGGAGCATTGATTCCTTGCTATATCCAGCTGAAACAAAAGGGAAGATACCTGGAAAATGTTCTTGTACAGCTGCTAATACTACGTCCCTTTTCAGGAGATTAAATGCATTCTTGAAATCTAATTTAACCACTGCATTGTCCTCAGGCAGGTTGTCGATATACGCCCTTGTTGCATGAACCGCTGCTTCACTTCCTTGAGAGACCCCAAAGCCAAGCTGGTTTAGTTGAAGCATGATGGCTGCCTCTGCGCGAATACTTCTGACAGCAGCTTTAGAAACGAGGCGCCGAAACGTGTTGCCCACTGCGATTGGCCTAATTCCTCCATCCTTCTTTTTAAGGGCACAAAGTGATGCTCCAAAAAAGAAAGGTTTAATCTCGTCAGGAATCAGACCAGCCAAGGAATTGTTGACGAACCTTGTGATCTCTGACAGCAGTGTCTCTCCAATCTCCCCGATAACTGGATTAACCATATATATATATATATATATATATATATATATATATATATATATATATATATATATATATATAGGTAGGTAGTAGGTTGGTAGACAGCAACCACCCAGGGAGTACTACCGTCCTGCCAGGTGACTGTGAAACAGAAACCTGAAACTGTTTTACATGATGGTAGGATTGCTGGTGTCTTTTTCTGTCTCATAAACACGCTGGATAACAGGTATATCTAGCTACTCTACTTACACTTTAGGTCACACTACACTGGCATACACATGCATATATATACATACACACATCTAGGTTTTTCTTCTTTTCTTAATAGCTCTTGTTCTTTTTATTTTCTCTATTGTCCATGGGGAAGTGGAAAAGAATCTTTCCTCCGTAAGCCATGCGTGTCGTATGAGGCGACTAAGATGCCGGGAGCAATGGGCTAGTAACCCCTTCTCCTGTACAAATCTACTAAAAACGAGAAGAAGAAAAACTTTATAAAATTGGGTTGTCTGAATGTGCGTGGATGTAGTGCGGATGATAAGAAAGAGATGATTGCCGATGTTATGAATGAAAAGAAGTTGGATGTCCTGGCCCTAAGCGAAACAAAGCTGAAGGGGGTAGGCGAGTTTCAGTGGGCAGAAATAAATGGGATTAAGTCAGGAGTATCTGAGAGAGTTAGAGCTAAGGAAGGGGTAGCAATAATGTTGAAGGATCAGTTATGGAAGGAAAAGAGGGAATATAAATGTGTAAATTCAAGGATTATGTGGATTAAAATAAGGGTCGGATGCGAAAAGTGGGTCATAATAAGCTGTATGCACCTGGAGAAGAGAGGAGGTAGAGGAGAGAGAGAGATTTTGGGAGATGTTAAGCGAATGTATAGGAACTTTTGAACCAAATGAGAGAGTAATTGTGGTAGGGGACCTAAATGCTAAAGTGGGAGAAACATGCAGAGAGGGTGTAGTAGGTAAGTTTGGGGTGCCAGGTGTAAATGATAATGGGAGCCCTTTGATTGAACTTTGTATAGAAAGGGTTTAGTTATAGGTAATACATATTTTAAGAAAAAGAGGATAAATAAGTATACAAGATATGATGTAGGGCGTAATGACAGTAGTTTGTTGGACTATGTATTGGTAGATAAAAGACTGTTGAGTAGACTTCAGGATGTACATGTTTATAGAGGGCTCAGATATATCAGATCACTTTTAGTTATAGCTTACAGTGGGAGTAAAAGGTAGATGGGATACAAGGAAAATAGAATCAGTAAGTAAAGAGAGGTGAAGGTTTATAAACTAAAAGAGGAGGCAGTTGGGTAAGATATAAACAACTATTGGAGGATAGATGGGCTAGTAGAGTGTAGGCAATGGGGTCGAAAATGTATGGGGTAGATTTAAAAATGTAGTGTTAGAGTGTTCAGCAGAAGTTTGTGGTTACAGGCAGTGGGTGCGGGGGGGAAGAGGAGCGATTGGTGGAATGATGATGAAAAAGAGAGTAGTAAGGGAGAAAAAGTTACATAGGGGGTTTTTACAAAGTAGAAGTGATGCAAGGAGGGGAAGAGTATTGGAGAGAAAAAGAGGTTAAAAGAGTGGTGAAGCAATGTAAAAAGAGAGCAGATGAGAGAGTGGGTGAGATGTTATCAGCAAATTTTGTTGAAAATAAGAAAAGTTTTGGAATGAGATTAATAAGTTGAGGAAGCCTAGATAACAAATGGATTTGACAGTTAAAAATAGGAGAGGAGAGTTATTAAATGGAGTTAGAGGTATCAGGAAGATGGAGAGAATATTTTGAGGATTTGTTAAATGTTGATGAAGACAGGAAGCTGTGATTTCGTGTGTAGGGCAAGGAGGAATAACATCTTGTAGGAGTGTGGAAGAGCCAGTTGTGGGTGTAGGGAAGTTCGTGGGCAGTGGGTAGAATGAAAGGGTAAGGCAGCTGGGATTGATGGGATAAAGATAGAAATGTAAAAGCAGGTGGGGATATAATTTTGGGTGGTTGGTGCTATTATTTAATAAATATATGGAAGAGGGTAAGGTACCTAGGGATTGGCAGAGAGCGTGTATTGTTCCTTTGTATAAAGGAAAGGGACAAAGAGAGTGCAAAAATTATAGGGAATAAGTCTGTTGAGTGTACCTGGTAAAGTGTATGGTAGAGTTATTTTGAAAGAATTAAGAGTAAAACAGAAAGCAGGATAGCAGATGAACAAGGGGGCTTTAGGAAAGGTAGGGGTGTGTAGAGAAAGTGTTTACAGTGAAACATATAGGTGAACAGTATTTGGATAAGGGTAAAGATGTTTTGTGGCATTTATGGATTTGGAAAAGGCGTATGATAGGGTAGATAGGGGGCAATGTGGCAGATGTTGCAGGTGTATGGAATAGGAGGAAGGTTACTGAAAGCAGTGAAGAGTTTTTATGAGGATAGTGAGGCTCAGGTTAGAGTGTGTAGGAGGGAAGGGGACTATTTCCCAGTAAAAGTGGGCCTTAGACAAGGATGTGTGATGTCACCGTGGTTGTTCAATATATTTATAGATGGGGTTGTAAAGAAGTGAATGCGAGGGTCTTGGCAAGAGGTATTTGGGTAAAGATAAAGAAGCAAATACAAAGTGGGAGTTGTCACAGTTGCTTTTTGCTGATGACACTGTGCTTTTGGGAGATTCTGAAGAGAAGCTGCAGAGGTTGGTGGATGAATTTGGTAGGGTGTGTAAAATAAGAAAATTGAAAGTGAATATAGGAAAGAGTAAGGTGATGAGGATAACAAAAAGAATAGGTGACGAAAGATTGGATATCAGATTGGAGGGAGAGAGTATGGAGGAGGTGAATGTATTCAGATATTTGGGAGTGGACATGTCGGCGGATGGGTCTATGAAGGATGAGGTGAATCATAGAATTGATGAGGGGAAAAGGGTGAGTGGAGCACTTCGGGTCTGTGGAGACAAAGAACCTTGTCCATGGAAGTAAAGAGGGAATGTATGAGAGTATAGTTATACCAACGCTCTTATATGGTGTGAAGCATGGGTGATGAATGTTGCAACGAGGAGAAGGCTGGAGGCAGTGGAGATGTCATGTCTGAGGTCAATGTGTGGTGTGAATATAATGCAGAGAATTCGGAGTTTGGAAATTAGGAGGAGGTGCGGGATCACCAAAACGATTGTCCAGAGAGGGTGAGGAGGGGTTGTTGAGGTGGTTTGGACATGTAGAGAGAATGGAACGAGACAGAGTGACTTCGAGAGTGTATAAATCTGTAGTGGAGGGAAGGCGGGGTAGGGGTCGGCCTAGGAAAGGTTGGAGGGGGGGGGGTAAAGGAAGTTTTGTGTGCGAGGGGCTTGGACTTCCAGCAAGCATGTGTGAGCGTATTTGATAGGAGTGAATGGAGGCATATGGTTTTTTAAAACTTGACGTGCTGTTGGAGTGTGAGCAAAGTAACATTTATATAGGGATTCAGGAAACCGGCAGGCCGGACTTGAGTTCTGGAGATGGGAAGTACAGTGCCGGCACTCTGAAGGAGGGGTGTTAATGTTGCAGTTTTATAACTGTAGTGTAAAGCACCCTTCTGGCAAGACAGTGATGGAGTGAATGATGATGAAAGTTTTTCTTTTTTGGGCCAAAACCTGCCTTGGTGGGAATCGGCCGATGTGTTAAAAAAAAAAAAAAAATATATATATATATATATATATATATATATATATATATATATATGTCATCCATTAGGTAAAACTGGTCAATTAGCAAGAACTCATCTAAAATTAAGTCCTTTCTAAAAAATCTCTTATATGTTTAAAGATATATTTTTTTCATTTATGTTAATGTAAAATTTATATTTGTACCAAGGGAAACTTTGAAAACCTACCTAACCTTATTACAACAAATGCAATTTAATTTAGCCTAACCTAACTAAATATATTTTAGATACGTTAACATTAATTTAATAATAAACAAACACGAAATATATTTTTTCGTTATGTTCAGAATGATTTTGGCGAAATTATTGCATACACAAATTTTCACTTGTCTTATATGGCAAG
>WNWK01025787.1:0-28159 GCA_009830355.1 Cherax destructor
TTAACATTTCCTAAACCCTCACTACTCCCCACCATAATTGTAGTGTCATCAACATAACCTACTATGCCCTGTTTCCACAACCCCACTTTTCATCCCCATCCCATACCCCCTCACGAACCAACCTATAAAAGGGGTCTTGCAGACACCAAAAGGATCTGAGATAGGGGACAACCCTGCCTCAGACCCCTTTCAAACCTCACCTGAACCCTAACCTGCCATTAATCTGGACCTCGCCAAGGCCCCATCATACAAGGTTCTTACCCACCTAACAATTTCCCCGCCAAACCCCTGCCTCCCTAAGATCTCATATAACATCTCCCTATCTACACTATCGTACGCCGTTTCCCAATCTAACCCCAGAACCCTCCCCTTCCTTCTGTTCCACGAAAGTCTTAATTCTTCTATGCCCCGTCCTAATACTACGTCCTGGTATACCAAACTGACCGTCCTCTAAAACCTTCTCCAACACCCTTTTCATCCTATTCGCTAATATCTTGGCAAAAATCTTGTAATCAGAACATAACAAAGTTATTGCCCTATACCCTCTCAAAACATCACTGTCCTTGCCTTTTCGTACTAACACCACCACCCCAGTCCTCTGCACCTCATCCATCGTACCCCTATCCTTCATTTGATTCAGCACCTTTACTAAAACATCCTTCAAAACATCCCAATGACATACGTAGAAATCCCCAGGTAACCCATCCACCCCAGGTGCCTTCCTACAGCATATGTGTAGAGAACCCAGGATAACCCAAAAAGTCAAAGGGACTTATTTCCATTGGGAGCCTTTTAATACCTTATTATTAAACAAGGTAGGAGATATCTTACTATTATACTATAAAAGATATATACTAGGAATAAGGTTAAAAGAGTTATTTAAATTTACAAGTGTGTTACCTAAAAAAAAAAGAAAATCATTCTCCTCCCTTTCTGTCGCTACATTTATTAGGTACCTTTTGGGTTTCATCTTGAACTGGCTCATGCTATGGCTGGCTTTGACATGTGCAGGCAGTCTGTTCCATTCCTTTATTTTTTTTTTTATTCATAAGCAGGCCCTAAACCCTGTACCTTATTCCTTCTCTTATAAGGTAACCCTCCCTCCCACTACATTAACAAACCTGTCAGAACATCATATTAACAAACAACATATATTCATATAGTTAATACGCAACAAGGCGTAACTGATAATGTACTCAGTTACAACATGAACATTTATAAAACCGGTTGTTCTGAACAAGGTAATATCATACATCATACTAAAAATATATCAACCAACACACTATACTGATAGTCGTCACCACTCCTCATTCAGTAAACTTTAACTTACAACTGTTTTTACTCGGTACAATTATATGACGTAATATTATCCAACACACAGGTTTTATACAAGTAAACATAACAGTACCCACAATAAAAATAACACGATAGGAAATACTATACTTTTCACGTATTACACAACGCACAATGTTAATTACAATGTGAAACCCTTTTTTATGATCGTTTAACGATACAAAACAGATACATGAGGCTAATATTTTGTATTCCCTACGCATCATCCAACAGAGAAGCTCCCCATACTCATACTCCAGACCCATGCCTCTCCGACCAAGAAAAACCGTCAGGTAAACCCACTCAAACCCCTTACAAAAAGATTAACCCATAATCAAACCCTTCCCCCACTTGAAAAGCCACCCCCTGCGTCATTAGTCATCCCAACCCCTCCATGCATACCCCTAAACCCCATATTTTCCCACAACCGCTTAAAATTACCTTGATTTAAATTCCCCTCCCCACTATGACCCAACAGACACACCTCCCCCACCTAGAACTACCCCCCTAATACACATCCAAAACTCCACGCTCACTGTCATACCCCAGGATGAGCTTACCCTCCTACCACGCCAAGCCCCCTTCTACGTCTACAATACATCCCGCAAAACCATGTTCCTATACTCATCAGAAAATGCAGACTCCCATTTACTCCCATACACCACCCAATTCCTGCATTTACTCCTATACATTGTGCCCCATAGCTCTAATCCTTTCCCCCACCCCTTGCTCCCTCAGTCTCCAGGACACACACACGAAATCCACCATTAAATACCATAAACCCCGCGTTCTCTATCACCCACCCCCGTATATCCATACTCATAGCCCTCAGTACTGAAATACCCCCCCCCCCATTTTCCTCAACACCCTGCCTATCCATTCTCTCACCACCCCCAGTTCCTCACAAAATATATAGCATCATCACTGTTTGCGACCCACATCTTTACAGCACCCATCTTGAACAATGCCCATCCGACATAACAATGCCTTATCTGCCACCACCCCATGTAGAAACCTATACATTAATTCCCCATCCCCAGCCCTAATCCTCATACCTTTTCAAACCCCTCCCAGATCAATCCCCAATCATACATAGGTATTCAGCCACCCTCCAACCCCATCCTTCCCCCACACGCGACCTCCAAAACACAGCCTTCACTTCTTGCACCCCTCACAATCACCAAATGCCGCAATATATCCCAACACGTCCCCAACGATACACCCCCACCATCTCGCACCTCCCGCTCCACCGCTCCCACAGTAGCCCCCTCAGTGCCTCCCAGCCGCACCATACACCGTTTCACAAACAAACACATCAACCTCCTTTCCACCCAAATAAGCCCCAACCCCTAACTCCACTCTCTTCCCCAACCACCTCCTTCCTCAACCAGTGTTTCCGAAAGTCCAAATGTACTTAAAAACCCTCACCCCAACCCTCTCACATTTCCTGCATCAGAGGGTAAACCACTGCCACGTGCCCAGTCTACTGTAGATCAGCACGTTCCGCTATCACCCTCTGATGCAAGGAAAGATCCCCGCCCTCCAACTCGCAACCTATCTAGCGCTAGTTGCACCACCCTCCCAGAGTTCACCCTCCTGGCCTCCATACTGTCACCCATATACATAATACCACAAATTTTCAGACTATCCACAATAATCCACCCATATCTCTCAGCCAAACTACCTCCAATCCATGCCCTTTCCTCCAACAAACGCAATTTCGCACCATTAATTCTCATACCCGTAGCTGCACAAAACACCCTTAGAGCCCTCAAAATCTTCAATCCCTCTTCCATTCTCACCAGCACCTGGTATCGTCCATGTACCCCACTATATCATTTCCTCCTCCTTTCCTGTATCCCACCCACCCCCACATTCTTCACAATCATCCTGTAAAAGGGATCTTGATGCACGAACAATATCTGGGATAATGGACATACCTGTCGCAAACCCCTATCCATTCGTACCACCTTCCCAATTTCCCATTACCTGCAGCGCACAGTAGCCCCGAATACACCGTCTCTACCCACCTAACTACCTCCTCACCAAACCCCTGTTTTCATGATTGCATACAGCATCCCCCTCTCACACTATCATATCCCCTTCCAGTCCAACGCTAATACTCCTCCCCCAGCCCCTCTATAAATCCTTGATGCATTCATGTCCCTCAATCATACACCTACCTGGTATCCCTCGTTGTCCTTCCGCTATCACCTTCTGCAATACTCTCTTCAATCTGTTCCCCAAAACCTTCGCAAAAATTTTATAATCTGCATTCATCATTACCAGAGGTCTATAATTCTGCACCATGTTCCCTGATTACTCTTCTTAACTAATACTACCACCCCCATGCCCTGCTCCTCCCCATTCTACACCTACTCTTCATACAATTCATCAAGGCCACCATACATTCCTTCAACACATCCCAATGTACCCTATAAAATTCATTCACCATACCATCCATACCAGGCGCCTTTCCCCTACTCATTCCATTCACCGCCTCCCACACCTCCTCCTCTGTATTTCTCCCTCCAGACACAACCTGTCCTTGTCCCCAAAACCCCTACCACACCCTCCTCTACAATCTCACCTTCACTCCTGCCCCACCCTTGCTCCATAAATACGCCTCAAACCACTTATCTACATAAACTCCCATCGCCTCAGTCGTCCGTAAACGTTGACCCCTATTGAATCCTTCCAAATCCTCCTCCACATCCAGGTAGTCTATCGTCATAGCCTCTCTCGCCCCTACACCTGCCCACAACATACTGCGATGGTCTGTCACCCCATAAACATCATCCATACCCGTTTCACTCTGCACGCATCAAACCTCTCATTTTGCAAATCCCTCAGTCTTTCTTTCAAACCTCGATCTCATCCGTCACCTGCACTCCTCCACGCTCATAACAACCTTGCAACAACCCCTCAAGATACTTTTGTAGACCATACCTCCAGCACACCTCCTCTGCCCCAGCTTCTGATAATATTCCCTAATTCCTATTTTCGCACAGCTCTCCCACCATTCCACCAAATCATTTTATCCTCTCCCTTTGCTCCCAAATGACCCCACCACCTCCTAAAATCATCCGCCCTACCCATGCCAGTCAATAATCTACCATTCAGCTTCCATAACTCTGATACCACCTAATCACCCTTCCCAACTCACATCTGCCAGAACACCCTATGATCCGAGAATCCCACATCAAAAGTATGCACCCTCCCTACAACCACCCTCCCCGTCACATATACCCTATCCAAACGCCCGCATATCCCTTCCTAACAAAAGTATACTCCACAAAACCCCCTGCACTACGTCCCTAAAACCTGCACTACTCAATAAATCCCTCAACGCCCCCAACTCACAACCCGCTCCCCTAGGTTCCACATCCCTTTTTCTAATTACACTATTAAGGCCAGAGACCAGAGTAGCACACCCTTCTCTCACGAGAGCTGGGTGGCGAATGATGACATGTGCAGGCAGTCTGTTCCATTCCTTTATTGGTGTACAATGAAAGGTGTTTGAAGCCTGGCCACTGACTGTGGGTACTACAAAGTTGTGCTCTCTCCCCCTAGTACTATGACTGCTTTGGTTCCCAGCCTTGACAAAATTGGCAGCAAGATATTCTGGACACTGTTTGTGAGCAATTTTATAAACATGATTTAACTTAAGTTGTGTTACGGCCCCCTATCTAACAATGGTAGTTAGGTAATTACCTCACCGGCCGGCAGTCAAGGGGTTACGTCATCAGACCTGATGTTTGACTGCCGGGCCGGCTTGACTGACAGTGTCATCGAGACTCTCCCCTAGTCAACACTGGAGAGTCCACCAGCTCACTGATATACTACTGGAGTTCATCAGTCAGACCTGCATGAGAGTTGCAGTGTGGTGCTGGTGACAAGCTCATTGACATACTACTGGAGTTCGCCAGTCAGACCTGCGTGAGAGTTGCAGACTCATGCAGTGTGGTGCTGGTGATAGCCTACAACAAGGAGAGCGGCGAGGTCACCAGAATCTACTATGTACCTGCGACGATGTACCCGAGACTGTACCCGAGACTGTACCCGAGACTGTACCCGAGACTGTACCCGAGACTGTACCCGCAGATTGTTAACCGCAGATTGTTAACCGCAGATTGTTAACCGGAGATTGTTAACCGGAGATTGTTAACCGGAGTGTCAGGGTTTTAGTGGTGTATGCAGGGAGTTTGTGACGGTGGCACGACACAGGTTGAGTCGTGTATTTGATGTGTGTCATAACGCGGTGAAAAGGTTTTATTAGAGATGGGTTCATGATGCAAGGAAGGTGTCTTATGGGCACAGAGAAGGGTGTCGTGTGACACAGAAGAGAAGGCGTGTCGGGTGACACGGGGCGTGTCATTGACACAGAGAACGGGTGTCATGGGACCCCGTGAGAAGGCGTGCCATAAGACAAAGAAGTATCATGACAAGGTGTGGTAGTGTCCTGCGTGACACTAGAAGATGGTAGCGACTTGACACTACACCGAATACTTGATTTTACTTGTGACTTTTATCTTGTACTGTGGTTTTGTGTAAATAGGTTTTTACACAGATTATTAGATTATGTTTTTATTCAGATTATATGCTTTTATATTAATATATATTTAATATAATAAAAATCTGAAAAATGAGATTTTACTTAGTATCCCAAACAGTCGTTTGTTACAAATGCTTCTTTATTTGTAAGAAGTTGTTTTACTCTGTCTTCAATATTCAGCATATCCAATTGTTGTAATTCATCCAGGCTTACATGTGCTCTTGGACCCAGGTCCAGGATGAATCTTACCATTTTGTTCTGGGTGATTTGCAGTTTATCTTTCAGTTTTTTTGTCAAGGCAGAGTACCATGAAGAGCAAGCGTAGTCAATATGACATTGTATAAGGGCTAGACATAGTGTCCTGTGAGCCTCAGTAGGTAGACACTGTGCTTGTCTGTAGAGGAACTTCAGTCTGACATTCGCTTTATTTACTACACTGTTCCTTATCAGTTCTCCTGACATGCATGGGTAAAAGGGGATTCCCAGATATTTTACTGAGGAAACTCAAGTGATGGATTCCCCATTACACCGGACATTAAAATTATTTACCCTGCTCAGTTTGTGTCATGCCAAAGAGTATGGCTTCTGAATTCCCGAGTTGTAACGATAGTTTGTTGTCTACTAACCATTTGCTGCAGGACTCCAGTTCCAGTGTTATTACATTAAATATATCTTGTGGGTTTTTACCTGACACTAACATAGCACTATCATCCGCATACAGTAGAAGTTTGCACTTGACACATGGGATTCTGATTTGATTTTGACAATTTGTTTCCTATTGCTAAGATAGGACTTAAACCAGTCTATGGAACCAATGCCGATACCTTTAAGTTTCTTACATAATATATTATGGTTGACAGTATCGAAGACCTTTTGCAAGTCTAAGGTTACCATTTCTATGAGGTTCCCTATCGACATTTCAGTTCTCATGTAATCCATCAGATTACAAAGTCTGATTGGTAACTATGAAGAATGTTGTTGTCACTAAGATATTTAACTACTTGACAGTACAACGCCCTCTCTAGAATTTTGGATATTACACTAAGTATACTAACAGGACTATAGTTGCTGACATCAGACCTACTATTTTTCTTGAAGATAGGAGTAACTCTGGCGTCCTTGAACCCCTCTGGTACTGTATTAGTGGTGATGGACAGATTTATTATTTGAGCAATGGGGATTGGTAATTCAGAGGCACCATCTTTTAGGAACTTAGATGGGATGTTATCTGGGCCGGTGCTCTTAGTTGGGTTAACCTGCTTAGTTCTTTTTGCACGAAGTCATGAGATACACTTACTAGTTGACAACTGTTTGGGGTTACCTCTTTATTGGTACAGTATGCTTTAAACTTATCAGAGTCTGTGTTAAAGGTATTTGTTGCAGCTGGTAGTTTGCTTACTAGTTAAGTAAAAGGACACAAATGCAACTAATGTGACATTTTATTGTGGCAACGTTTTGCTCTCCAGGAGCTTTGTCAAGCCGTTACAAACAATACATGGACGCAGAGGGTATATATAGGCTCAAAGTGAGGTGTAATACTAGTGGTGGTAGTAGAAGTGATATAAGTTGTTGTAGTAGTTGTAATACAATAAGGAAGAACAATCAACTTGCACATGAGTAAAAGGTGAAAGCAATTACTTGGGTAGCATAAAAATATAGGTAGGCAAATATTTTTGTTGGAGGTTGGATTAGAGATGTGCTTTTGTAGTATTAGCAGGAGAGACTATGTGATGGTAGGGTCTACTGTTTTCAGGAGGATTCTTGCTAAGACTTCAGAGATGGTGAAGCTGCCTTTGTTTTGTTTAATTGTGTTAGAAACAGCGATAAGTGCTGATTCAAGGCACTTGCGTCTGCGGAAATTAGTTTATTTGGTTACTAATCGGGCGTCTTTGAATTTCATGAGATGATTGGTGGAATGCCGGTGTTGTACGCAGGCGTTGTTCAGGTTATCGTTCCTACATGCATTAATGTGTTCATTGAGGCGTGTTTCGAGGTTTCTTGCTGTTTCTCCTACATAAATCCTGTCACAGCCTCCACAGGATAGTGTAAACCCCTGCATTGACTGGTTCATGGTGCTTTAATTTTGTCCTGGTTAGGTCATTTATTGAAGTACTGGAAGCGATGGCGACTCTGGTGTTAGCTTGTGCAAATACTTTAGAAATGTTGGATGCAACCTGGCTGTTGGGAAGGATTATAACTTTGTTTGGAGTGGTGTTGACGCGTGGAGAATTAATGATCTGAAGAGCTCTTTTCTTGCAATCTTTGATGAAAAAGGAAGGAAAATGTAAATCAGTGAAGGTTTGGTGAATGTATGTACATTCCTCGTCAAGAAACTCAGGACTACAAATTCGGTAAGCTCTTAGGAAGAATCCGATGATGATGCCTCTTTTGGTCTTAGTATCTTGACTGGAATAGAAGTGTGTGAGATCATTTTTATTTGTAGGTTTCCGGTAAACTTGAAATCTTAGGTTGTTATCTACTTTGTGGATGAGGACGTCTAGAAAAGGTAGCTTGTCATTGGACTCTTCTTCTAGTGTAAACTGGATCGCCGGTTCAACTGCGTTGAGCCTTGCCTGAAATTCCGTACATCAAAACGTTTGGGAATTATTACGGGGCGTCGTCCACGTAAGTAACCAAGTGACGCGAGGGGATGATGTTGCCGAAGTGTTCAGCCTCTAAGTGTTCCATGTACAAGTTGGCTAAGACGGCACTGATGGGGACCCCATTCCCATGTCATCGATGTTCTACGACGTAAAGTCAATCAGGACCTTAATCTTCCTCTACCTCCCGGAATTTTGTTGACCTTATTGAACTCTGTGTTAGTTTCAACTGTTTTCTTTCAATAACAGGCTCTACAAACAAACATACGGCATGGGAATAAGGTCCCCAATCAGTTCCGTCTTAGCCAATTTGTACATGGAACACAAGAGGGTGAACATGCCAAATCATCCTCAAGCGTCACTTGGTTACGTTACGTGGACTACGTCCTCGTAATATCTCCCAAACGTTTTGATGTACGGATCTTCGAGCAAGCTCAACGCAGTGAACCGGCGATCCAGTTTAAATAGAAGAAGAGTCAATGACAAGCTACCTTTCTAGACGTCCTCATCCACAAATGGAAACAACCTAAGATTTCAAGTTTACCGAAAACCTACAGGTAAAAATGATCTCACGCACTTCTATTCCCGTCAAGATACTAAGACCAAAAAGGCATCATCATCGAATTTTTCCTAAGAGCTTACCGAATCAGCACTTATCGCTGTTTATAAAACAATTAAACAAAACAAAGGCAGCTTCACCATCTCTGAAGTCTTAGCAAGAATCCTCCTGAAAACAGTAGACCCTACCATCACATAGTCTCTCCTGCTAATACCACACAAGCGCATCTCTAATCCAACCTCCAACAAAAATATTTAGCCTATCTATATTTTTATACTACCCAAGTAATTGCTTTCACCTTTTATTCATGTGCAAGTTGATTGTTCTACCTTATTGTATTACTACTACTACTACTACAACTTATATCACTACTACTACTACTACTACAACTTATATTACTACTACTACTACAACAACTTATATCACTACTACTACTACTACAACAACTTATATCACTACTACTACTACAACAACTTATATCACTACTACTACTACAACAACAACTTATATCACTACTACTACTACTACTACAACTTATATCACTACTACTTCTACCACCACTAGTATTACACCTCACTCTAAGCCTATATATACCCTCAGTGTCCATGTATTGTCTGTAACGGCTTGACAAAGCTCCTGCAGAGCGAAACGTTGCCACAATATAATGTCACATTAGTTGCATTTGTGTCCTTTTACTTAACATATTGTCGGTAATTCTACCAATATTATTACTTACTAGTACTGATGCGACAGTTGTGTAGTATGAATTAAAACAAATATGAGTGCCGTTCGGGTTACACGCTCTGTGGAGTTTATCAAATTATATTTCATTATGAAGACCTTTAGTAAGTCATGATTCAATTTATATAGAACATTACAAAGTCACGTTTCTCTGTGTGTAGAAGTTTGTTTCTCTATGTAAAAAAGCTTTATATTTTGCTGTGCAGAGTATTATCAACTCATTGTTTACTCTGTATAGAGCTTTATCTAGTCATGTTTTTTTCCGTGAACAATTTATAAAGTCATGTAGAGTGTTAAGTTATCATTCACTCTCTGAAGAGTGTCTTTAAATCATGTTTTGCTCTCATATTTCATGCCAAGTAGAACATTATCATGTCATGATTCACCTCATGGAGACCTTTCTTAAACAATACATCACTCTATAGAGCTTTAAGTCATGCTCTAAGTTAAGTCGAACATTATTATGTTACATTCCATGTAGTGCCTCACTTTGCTTAGAGCTTTAACCAGTTATTTTCACCCTATGTGCAGCTTTCTCATGTCATGCTTAACTTTTGGTAAAGATTAGTAAGTCATGCTTCACTTTCCGTTAAGCTTTATTAAGACAAGCTTCACACAGTGTAGAACTCTGTTATGGTTCACCGTATCAGTCATTCTTCACTTTTTGTAAAGCTGCGTCAATTCATGATTCTCTCCATGTAAATCAAGTCATACTTCACTCTGTGTAGAGCTTCATGAAGTTTCCCCCATGAAAACAAATAATATTTCACTCTATGTAGAGCTGTAGCAAGTCATCTTTCGCTCTGTGCAGAGCGTTTTATCAGCTTTATATATCACTATGAAAAGCTTTAAGAAATCACGTTTCACTTTGCTTTGTGCTTTGTCAAATCACGTTTAACTTTGATGAAAATTAAGACATATGTGCAACATCTGGGTATCTTTATTGTAGACGTATCGCCCTCCAGTGGCTTTATAAATACAAATTCTTGGACTATTGTTAATAATTTAGAAATTACAGAGGAACTCGCCGTAAGCGACCACAAATCAATTACCTTTAACATTGAATGGATGTACAATAGTAGGGATAACTCAGTAACGGTCCCAGATTTTCGCTTAGCAGATTACAATGGGATTAGAAAACACTTATCATCTGTGGACTGGGGTAACGAAGAGAGCTATCAATATGATAGTTTTCTGAACACCTTACATGCTGCCCAAAGAACATTTATCCTGTATAAAGAAATTAGATCGAATAGAAATGATCCAAACTGCATGAATAATAGGCTCAAATATCTTTTAGGGCAGAAGAAAGGAATTTATAGGCGCATAAAAGGTGAGGGTCATCTTATGAATCAGTATATTGACATTAAGAGGGACGTTAAAAAGGGGATAAGAAAAGCTAAACGGGACTATGAAATTAAAGTTGCTAGTGATTCGAAAACTAACCCAAAAAGTTTTTTCAAGGTGTATAGAACAAAAGTTAGAGATAAGATAGGTCCTCTTAAAAATAACTATGGATATCTTACTGACAAAGAGAATGAAATGTGCTCTATTTTTAATAATTATTTTCTCTGTTTTCACTCTGGAAGACACTAATAATATCCAAATAATTAGGTTTTTTTAGTGGGCCTGAAGAAGATAAATTATGTAGTATCACAGTCACTAGCGAAATGGTTATCAAACAGATAGACCGTTTGAAGCAAAATAAATCACCCGGTCCTGATGAGCTTTTTTCAAGGGTTCTTAAGGAATGCAAAATGGAACTCTGTGAACCTTTAACTAATATTTTTAAATGGTATGAAAGAGGATGTTAAACGTTCCTGGGTGGAGTACGCCTTGCGACGTTTTGGCGTACAGGTGGCCTTCATCCAGGAGCATAATTATAGGTGTGGAAGGGATTTGAGAGTGAAAGGGTATCGGGTTTTTGCAGGGTCTTCGGGTAGGCTCAAGGGAGGGGCGGCAGTTGCGATTTCGGAGTCAAGCCCTTTTCAACTAATGTCTTGGGAGGAATGTGGGGGGGTAGGGTGGTTCGAGTGGAAGGTTCGTGGGGAGGGGTCAGGGTATGTTTTTTAGGTGTCTATATGCCAGCAGAGCAGTCACGAATAGTAAAGGTGGGCTTTATTTGAGACTTCATGATATATGCCCTTCGTGACATGCCTGGAGTGGTGGTAGTCGGGGGCGATTATAACTGTGTTATAAGGAAGAGGGACGTAGAGCCTAGAGGGGCAGGGTGTGAGTTGGTGGCATTACGGGATTTGCTAGGAAGTGTAGGATTAAAGGATGTGGTAGGTGTAGGGGGCCCTGTGGATCATATTTTTGTGAGGAAAGGGTATGTGGCGAGACTTGATAGGATTTATGTAACTGATAGGGTAGTAGTGGGTAGGGTTCAAACCATAGACTTTGGATTTTCAGATCACAGTGGGGTTTTAGTTGATTTGAATTGGGAAGGCGTTGCAAAGTGGTATAGGGGTTATTGGAAATTGAATGTAGGATTACTAGTGGGAGGGGATAAATCAATGCAGTTTAGTGAATGGTGGGGGAGGTTATGGGCGAGGAGTGAGAGGCAGGATAACTTGTTAGGGTGGTGGACGAATGTGGGCAAGCCGCGAATTAGGGAGTTTTATCAGCAGTTGGGTAGAGAGGAGGCGGGGTGGAGATGCGGTTTAATGAAGTATGTGGAGGGGCAATTACAGGGTTGTTATGAAAAAGGTGGTCGTCATGAAACGGGGGAAATCCGTGTATTAAAGGAAAAGTTATGGGACATACAGATAGAGCGGTTTGAGGCGTGCCGCATGAAAGCTGGTATAGATGATCTGTTAGTGGGTGATAGGCCGTCAAAAACGGTGTTGAGTCACTGTAGGCGAAAACGTGAGGCGAGGACAATAGAATGTATGAAAGTCGAGCAGAGGCTGGAGAGTTATGAGCAGGGTATGGTAATTCGGGGTACAGAGGCAGTCGGAGTATTTGTGGATAAATGGTTTGCACGTTATATGAGTAGTGTGGATGTGGGGTTGGAGTATAGGAATCTCCTTTTGGAGGGCATTCAAGAGCAGTTGGAGGAGAGGGATAGAGAGGCTATGGGAGGTGTTATTAGCGAGGAGGAGGTGTGGGCAGCAGTGGATGGGTTGAGTAAGGGGAGTTCCCCAGGAATAGATGGTATAGCAAATGAATTTTATAGGAAGAATTGGGATGCGGTGAGGGACTGTCTAGTGCGCTTGATGAATTGTATGAAGTCCGCAGGGGTGGGGGAAGGAGAAAGTAGTATTGGGGTTGTAGTTTTAGTCAGGAAGGGAGGGGGGGAGGATTCTCTGAGTAATTATAGGCCTATAATTCTAATGAATATGGACTATAAAATATTGGCTAAAATACTAGGTAATAGAATAAAGAAAGTGTTGGGGAAGGTGATTGCAGAGGGGCAAGGTGGAATACCTGGTAGGAGTGTGGTAAATGGTCTTGAGCGAATTAAAGATTATGTTGCGCATGGGAAAGGAGGTGTTTTGGCTTTAGATTGGAAGGGTGCATATGATAGTGTGGAAAGGGACGTGCTGTATGACATAATGAGAAGGCAGGGTTTTGGGGAAGAAATTGTGAAGTGGATTGAGAGGTTGTATGGGGGAGCGTGTGTCAGAGTACAGGTGAATGGTAGATTGGGGGATTTGGTTCCAATGGGTAGGGGTCTGCGGCAAGGGTTGTCCCCTTTCACAGATATTATTTGCATGTTTACAGGACCCTTTTACAGATTAATTGAGGTAGGGGTGTGGATGAATGTTGATGAGGCAAAAGAACGCACGGGCATCGTAGGGTATGTGGACGACACTACGGTACTTGTGGGTTCGGAGCAGGGCCTGGTAAATGTGGGGGACATTGTTCGTGTGTTTTGTGGAGCAACTGGGATGAGAATAAACGATAGTAAAAGAAAATTATTGGAGGTAGGTACTTGGGTGGGAGGGACGTTGGGCAGAAGTCAGGTGTGGCACGTCGTTTCAAGTGTGAGGATATGTGGGGTGGAATTTATGAAGGATCGTAGTTTGGCAAGAAAATTGAATTCTCGTAGGGTGATACAGGGGCGACGGACCTACTGCAGGTTTGGAGAGCGAAGGAAGTTACTTTGAGACAGAGGGTAATAATAGTGAATAGTATGGTTTATAGTAAGCTGTGGTATGTAGCTGCCATATTCCCTTTATTACAGGCTGACGTGGAGATTCTGGAACGAATGGTTTTTAAGTATGTGTGGGCTGGTGGAAGGCGTTGGGTAGGGTGTAACGTTGTGCGCAACAGTGTGAAATTGGGGGGTTTGGGATTAATTTGGTTAGAACGTAGACTGTTGTGCTTGTACCTCAAACGTTGTCTGGTGCAGAGGGGTGGATTAGGCAGGTCAGGGGAAGGAGTGGGGGGGGTACTCCGGGAGATGAGTGAATGGTGGGATGACAGGTCTCTGGTATATGGTAAGGACATATTAAGGAGTTTGATGGTGGTAAGACACCCGCAGGACATCTCGGTTGGTAGGCTAAATATTTTGGGGGGATCTCATCAGGTGATAGAATGCGTGTCGATATATCCTATGTATGGTTGGGCTGAGATATGGGGGGGATTAAAGGGGTTGAAGCTGAGGTCTAGGGATCGGGAGTTCATGTTTAGGTTTTTACATGATGCTGTAGCGTCAAAGGCTTCTTTAGTGAGCATGGGTTTGGTGAGAGATGGTGCATGTGTGAGATGTGGGAATTGGATACTACACTGCATGGGATATATTTTGTGAATCTTTGGGGCCAATACGGGAGTGGGCCGGGAGGAGCTTCGCCATATGGGGGTGGGGGCATCTCGTTTTGAGGGCAATGTTTCTAGACCTCAGGGGACTTAATGCTCAGACGCGAAGGGGTCTCATGTATTATCTAGTAGATTTTGTATGTGGTTCATGGAGACTTAGGGATTTGGGAGCAGGGGAAAGGGTCAAAGCTCTTTCTGCTTGCATCTATAGGACGAAATGCAGAAATCGTGTAGTGTATGGGAGAGCATGGGAAACTGATTTCAATCAATCGTACAGGGAGTTGAGGATTGCGGATCTATTGGGGTAGACGTGAGTTGGAAGAGGGCTTGACGACTGATACGTATTGGGTGGTCGGGTGACAAACGTTGCTTATATAAGGGGTTTTTCATTTGTATGTATGCTGGTGTAGGGAAAGGGTGAGGAGGGTTTGCTTGGTTGGGGTTTTAAGGGGTGAGTTTTGGGGTAGACATACGGGTGACTTGGCACTCTGTGTGGGTCTGGGTTTGACGGACGACTTTCGGGGCTTAGGGTTGATTTAGTCGAGGCTGTATGTGTGTGGTTTCTTTCTTTTTTTACCTTTAAATTCATAGGGTTTTTTTTTCGGTGCAAGGGCTTTGGTTTGGCTGAGGGGGGTGAGGAAGAGGAGGTTTCTTCAGTCACTACTGTACTGTACATGATAGTCTTAGGTTGGGATTGTAATGAATCCGTAGACTATGGTCAAGGTATTCTTGTGGTGCGCTGGTTTACTCGTTGCTATTTCAAAGTAAGTTTTCTTTGAGTTATAATCCTTACTATGTGACATTTGCTTTGGTTTGGTAGTTGCTTTTGTTTTGGAAGTAGGGGTTTGTTGACTTAGTCGTTGATGCAAATTCGTTGGATTCATATCTGGCATCATTTCTCATCATGATATATATCTGTTCAGGTTTGCACTCGGATATCATGATTGGTGTATCAAAGTCTATAGGGTTTTGTGGGATAAATTGGTAAAATTTATTATGTATGTTCTCTGAATAAATATATAAACAAGTGATGTACGATAAACCTTTATGTGTCGGGTTTATGTTTCAAATAAACTATTTAAATATAAAAAAAATAAAAATTGTGTGCTTCATGTTATAAATTCTGTTTCACTGCTTATAGTACCATTTCTGTTATACTGATTGTGATGTTAATGTATGGATTTTGTGTTAATTGTCTTGGCAGGGTAGTGTCTTGTGTACTGTGTTGGTATAATTATGTCCCTTAATGGAAATTCACATTAAAACTCTCAACAAAAATACGATTGTTGTTCTGATTTAATATGTTTAGTTAATTTTTATTTCAGCATGTCATTGTACGACATGTAGAGGTTAACGTAAGACATGGCATGTTGCCGCTTTACCTATGCATTTATTGTTCATGGTTAATATATTACCCCAGACTAACTAATAAGGGTGTTGTTATGTTGTTAATTTTTGTTCTATACTGCTTATTTTGTTATATAAGCTTTGTTTCAGACCATGGCATGGCTCTGTATAATATATTTGTATATATGTCTCTCCAAATAAAAAATAAAAAAAAAAAAATTCAAGAATTCACATTGGAATTTTAGTATTGCTATGTGTTCTATTATACATTGTGAGAACGGGTTTTCACGGGTGGGTAGTCCTGTACACCGCATTGCATGTAATATAATGGGTATTAGGTTTTGGTTATTGTTGTTTATTTTCAGTATGTATACACCTGCATTCATAAATTTATTGTAGATAAGCCTGAGGCGATTGTATATATATTTATACTGGTATTGTATGTTTATGTATCATGAAGATGGGTAGGGATTTTATTAGGTGCATGTTAGTATGTTTATATTTTGTTAACTGATTGCCTTCATTTTGTATTTTGGCTATTATTTTGTATGTGAATTATGTTATTAGTCCTCAGGGAATGTCTTTGCACATATTTGAGAGTATGTGGTGTCTAATTTCATAGCATATTGTGAAAAAATGTGTCATTTTGGAATTTTACGAGATACGTGTTGAGTTATGGTCAGCACTTGTAATTTGCAAGTATTCATGTTTGAATTTTGTTATTGGATTTGTGTTATTATATGTTTTTGTCCTCTTAAATAAAATATAAAAAAAAAAAAAATATTTTTAATTTATCACTTCAAACAGATGTAGTGTCTGATATGTGGAAGATGGCTAATGTAATTCCTATTTTTAAAGCATGGGACAAGTCGTTACCGTCAAATTACCGCCCAATAAGCCTAACCTCAATTGTAGGCAAATTACTAGTCAATTATAGCTGATAATATAGGAAGCCATCTCGATAGGCATAATTTGATTAATGATACTCAACATGGATTCACGAGGGGCCGTTCCTGCCTAACTAATTTATTAACTTTCTTCAGTAAAGCTTTTGAGGCCGTTGATCACGATAAAGAATTCGATATTGTTTATTTGGATTTTAGTAAGGCTTTTGATAGAGTACAGCACCAGAGACTGTTGAAGAAAGTGGCTGCTCACGGCATTGGGGGAAAAGTGTTGTCATGGATCGAGTCATGGCTCACCAATAGGAAACAGTGTGCATAAATGGGGTTAAATCTGAATGGGGATCTGTAACATGTGCTGCTCCGTAGGGATCGGTTTTAGGCCCATTGTTGTTTATAATATATATAAATGACCTTGACGAGGGAATTACTAGTGATATGAGTAAATTCGTTGATGACATGAAGATAGGATAATCGATTCAGACGTAGATGTCACGGAACTTCAGGATGATTTAGACAAACTGAATTCGTGGTTCCCTGCGGAACGCCACTTGTTACAGATCCCCACTAATATTCCCATTTATGAACACTGCTTCCTGTTGGTGAGCCATGACTCGATCCATGAAAGCACTTTTCCCCCAATGCCATGAGCTGCCATTTTCTTTAACAGTCTCTGATGTGGTACTCTATCAAAAGCCTTACTAAAATCTAAATAAACAATATCGAATTCTTTATCGTGATCAACAGCCTCAAAAGCTTTACTGAAGAAGGTTAATAAATTAGATAGGCAGTAACGGCCCCTTGTGAATCCATATTGAGTATCATTAATCAAATTATGGTTATCTAGATGGCTTCTTTTAGTATCAGCTATAATTGACTCTAGTAATTTGCCTACAATTGAGGTTAGTTAGGCTTATTGGGCAGTAATGTGACGGTAACGACTTGTCCCTTACCTTGTTCTTACCTTCCAATGTTTTCTTACAATGTTCACAAGCAACATGAGGTGCCCAGGTCTTGTCTTGGTCCCCAACCGTCATGACAAAATATCCTTTGTAAACTTCACACATTTGTTTAGATGCTGTTACAGAGACCATCTTTGCTCTTGTCTTAATTAATTGACCACATATGTAGCAGAATGCATCTGGAGAATGATTGCAGCCTCTTGATGCCATTTCACTTCTTCTGATGTGTCTTCTCAGGCAGCCAGAGCTGAACTGAATGATGGTTTGTGAGTCCCTGTTTTTATATTTGCCAAACAAAACCCTAGATCATAATAGTTCTACAGCGGTCTTTCTTGAAAGTGTTCCAGAAGTGTCCTGATCAAAATTGATTTTTTAAATTTTGTTTAGTTATAAAGAATAGGGAAATGATGTTAATTTTCCAGGAACACGACAAAAGTAAAAATTTGTTACATAGTATTATCCACATGCTGGGATTACCGTCCCCATCAGCCTACGCCAGACCAAACTGGTGGCCGTCAGAGCAATGAATTTTATGGGGTAGGTCTTAGATGAGACCACATCTCAACAGTGGTACCGAACAGCGACTCAGAGATAACCCCCTCCATATGATAGAAGCTGGTCCAGAGAAGATAAGAGCATAAGAATGGAGGAACACTGGAGAAGGCCTACTGAGCCATACAAGGCAGGTCCTTATCAAAACCACCACTACCCAAGAATTTACTCCTTTACCCACGACACCAATCAAACCCAGTCCCTCCCACTCATATATATGTCCAATCTCTTTTTAAAGCCACCCAAGGTCCCTAGCCTGTGTCACCCTACTCGGAAGATTGTTCCACGCATCTACAACTCTGTTCGAAAACCAGTACTTACCTATGTCCTTTCTAAATCTAAATTTATCTAACTTAAATTCGTTATTTTTGGCTGCTACCTGGTTCGATATCATCAGTATTTTATTAATATCTCCTTTGTTTATGCCCATCATCCACTTCGATGATATCTCCCCTCATTCTACGTCTCTCCAGAGAGTGAAGATTCAAGGCTTTTAGTCTATCTTCATACGGCAGATTCCTTATAGGGTAAATCACATTTAAGTTATTCTTCCCTGTATGTTCTCCAACGAATCTCTATCCATCTTTTAGTAAGGAGACCAAAACTGTATAATAACTTTTAAACTTCTGTTACTTATACTTCTTGAAATAAATCCTAGTAATCTGTTAGCCTTATTGCGCACACTTAGGCCCTGTTGTCTTGGCTTTAGATTTCTGTTTACCATGACTCCCAAGTCTTTTTCACATTCTGTATGATCAAGCTCTACTTCACCTAGTTTATAAATTCGAGGGATATTTTCATTACCAAGGACTAGGACCTTACATTAGTCCACATTGAACTTCATCTGTCACTTTTCAGACCAAGACATTAATTTATCCAAATCCTCCTGGAGTTCACTGGTATCCTACTCAGAATGAATCATACGGCCTATTTTTGTATCATCAGCAAATTTGCTCATGTCATTTATAATTCCTTCATCCAGGTCATTAATGTAAATTATGAACAACAATGGGCCTAAAACTGATTCTTGTGGAACGCCACTAGTGACTAATCCCCACTTAGATTTGACCCCATTAATGGAAACTCTCTGCTCTCTATCCATGCTAGAACTTTTCCTCCTATACCTTGAGATGCCACTTTTCTTAAGTCTTCTGTGAGGTACTCTATCGAAGGCTTTACTGAAATCCAAATAAACAATATCATATTCTTTATCACTGTCTACTGACACTAATGTTTTATTGAAGAACGTCAATAAATTTGTCAGGCAGGAACGATCTCTCGTGAACCCATGCTGAGATTTATTAATCAAATTATGTTCAAGATGACTTCTAATAATATCAGCTATAATTGATTCTAATAATTTGCCTACTATAGACGTTAGGCTTATTGGACGGTAATTTGATGGAATGGACTTATCCCCTGATTTGAACAGAGGAACTACATTAGCTATCTTTCACATCTTTGGCACAACACCAGTTAGAATGGACACCTTAAACACGCTCGTTAGTGGCTGACTAAGTTCCATCTTGCATTTTTTAAGTACTCTGAAAAACAACTCGTCGGGTCCCGGGGACTTATTTTGCTTCAGTTTATCTATCTGTTTGATAACCATGTCCCTCGTGACAGTAATATTAGTTAATTTGAATTCTTCAGTAACTGAATAATTGTTAATTTCTGGAATCTCATTTACGTCTTCTTGTGTAAAGACTGACAAAAAATAATCAGCTGTCCATTCCCAAAGTTCAGAGGTCATACTTTTTCCCCTCACCTTCGTCCTATACACTTGAAAGAACCTTTTTGGACTAGCCTTTGATTCATTAGCAACCTTAATTTCATAGTCATGTTTAGCTTTTCTAATCCCCTTTTTACTTCTCTTTTAAACGGAACATATTGGTCAATAAGGTTAACCTCTCCTCTTTTGATGCGCCTATAAATTCCTCTTATCTCTCCTAATAGATGCGTTAGCCTCCTGTTAACCCATTTGGGATCGTTATTATTTGACCTAATTTCTCTTTGGGGAATATATATATACTCTGAGCATGTTGTACATTATTAAGAAAAAAAAACGCAGATCTCTTCGTAATCGTATGACCATTGTCAATAAAATTATTAGCTAGATTACCCCAATCGAGATTAGACAGGTGTTCCCTAAGTCCATTATAATTGGCAGAACAAAAAATCAGGGACTTTTGTCGTATTATCATTATTCTTGAATTCCCAGTTAATGCTAATAGTAATGGATTTGTGACCACTCACGCCAAGCTCTTCAGTGATCTGAAGATTATTTACGAGTGTTTCCTTATTTGACAAGACCAGGTACCCCTGGTAGGCTCTGTTACACACTGCTTCAGAAAACAGTCCTGAACTACTTCCATAAAGTCACTGGACTCCAGATTACCGGTCAAAGAAGTCCAGTCAATTTGACTAAAGTTAAAATTCCCTACTATCACTACGTTATTGTGTCTAGAAGCCCTATCAATTTCGTCCCAAAGAAGTCTCCCTCTATCGTGGTCCAAGCCTGGAGGTCGGCATATTACACCTAGAATTAGTTTCTCTTGACCTTCTAGAAATTATCCATACAGATTCTGTTACTAATCCATCTATTTTTATACCTGTTTTTATGCAATAATTTATATTTTCTCGTTCATATAATGCAACTCCATCCAGACTCTTTTAAACTATACCATGTTTCAGTTATTGCAATGACATTAAAGTTGCCAGCACACGCTACCAAATGTAATTAATTAATCTTATTTCTTGCACTTCGACTGTTAGCATAAAATACATTCATATGTTTTTTTCTTCTGCACCTTTTTCCTATTCACCTTTGCTTTTACACAATTTCTGTAATTATCATTACCCAGTGTTACTCCCTGACTGTTATTATTAAGATTCATAATATCAAAGCCTAAGTCAATATATCCACACTCATTTTTTTCCATTCCTAAACCCATACCTCTAACTAATCCTAGTTTAAAGTCCTAACGACACCCTCAACTGAGCTAGCAAGAAAACCCACACCTACCCTGGATACGTGAATCCCATCCCTGGCATACATGTCATTTCTACAGTAGAAGTGGTCCCATTTGTCATTGAATGGTACTGTATTATCCTTATAGTGTTTGTTCAGCCAACAATTAATACCAATTGCTCTGGACAACCATTTATTTCCAACACCCCTTCTTGGCAAAATTCCATATATAACAGGGTGCCCCCCTCTTCCTCCTAATTATGTCTATTACTGTCTTGTACCTTCTAACTAAATCCTCACTTCTATGCTTGCCTACATCATTGCCTCCAGCACTGAGGCAGATTGAGCCCATTACCATTCATGATGTTGTCAAGCCGGCTAAAAATATCCTCCATCCCAGCCCCAGGAAAGCAAACCCTACTCCTATCCTTCAAACAGAAGGCCCTATCCATGTACCTAGTCTGGCTATCCCCAACAAGAACAATGTTTTTACCTTCCTTGGTGTCATTCGTCGTGATGTTCCCAGTAGTCGACTCACATTCATCGGGTAGCACGGAGAATAGGTTCGATGTTTCCACAACAGTTTCCTGGATCTTCGTTGTTTCTACAACTCCATCCATCCTCTTGATCCTTAACTTTGTTCCATGCTTTCCAGCCACTGTCCAGGTTCCTTTCTTGACTTTAGGATTCTCAACAGAAGGATTACTACGAATCCTCGTTTTCCTCAGTCAGTCGCTGTAACTCAAGCTTAGCTACCCTCAGTTCCTCCTTAAGCTGCTGGTAGAGTTGCTCAAGAGAGGACATCTTTGTTCAGATTCAGAGAGAGCACACTAGACTAAGTCTTCACAGAGGAAAGTATAGGTCACCACTGAGCAAAGTACAAGTCACCACCGATCAAAGTACAGGTCACCACTGAACAAAGTACAGGTCACCACTGAGCAAAGTACAGGTCACTACTGAGCAAAGTACAGGTCACCATTGTTGGTAGACAACGCAGAGAAGGAAATGTGCCAACACGTTGTCCATCGCCCCCTAACACACTCTCCTGTAGTGCCAAGTTACTGAGACACTCTGTAGGCAACTAGCACTGATGTCCCCTCCCGAAGAAGACCCAGAGAGGACTGCGGTTACCCTAGTGTACCACGGAGTCAACGAACCAGACAGGCTGTTGCCCGTGATGACATATCCTTCTCCTCGCTAGAGTGTCCACAGTTAGGAGTGCATATTCATATCTCTGTGTATGCATATATTCATGTATAATGCGTCCAGCATGTACACGTATATGATCCAATGTTCATATTACAGACGGCGTTGTCGCTTACGAGACGCACCAGATGAACTGTCCAGAACACTGCTTGAGCAGCATACGTTGCAACATTGCAGAACCCTTTCTCCTTCGGGAGCCAGAGACGGGTCATCGCAAGATTAAGACCCGTGCCAGGACCCCGGTCTTGGCGAACACTATACATACATACATATGCAATACTTTCTACAAGATTGATGGACTGAACACATCATCCACTTATACACTTCGATCAAGTCTTCTCTCATTCTTCGTCTTACAAGTAAATGTAATTTAAGGGTCTTCAATCTTTCTTCATATAGATTTCTAATGCTACGTATTAATTTTGTCATTCTTCGCTGAATGTTTTCTTATGAATTAATATCCATTCTGTAATATGGAGACCAGAACTGAGCTGCGTAACCTAGGTGAGGCCTTACTAATGATGTATATTATTATTATTATTATAAAATAGAAACGCTAAACCACAGGGTCATACAGAGCTGCCTAATGATGTATAAAGCTGTAGTATAACCGCTGGACTTTTGTTGCTTACACTTGATATAAATCCCAGTAATCTATTTGCTTTATTACGTACACTTAGGCAATGCTGTCTTGGTTTAAGGTTGCTGCTTACCTTTTCATTTTCGCATTCTGTACAGAAGTTCAACATTATATAGGTGATAAATGCTAGGGCTTTGAATATTCCTGTGGAGAAAATTCTCCAGAAAAGGAGATTAAGCCCTTTCAGCGCACTTCAGCCCTCCCTTTAGACTTGAGGGTCTCAACCCTCCCGGAAGGGGCAAATGGCATCTTGCTTCCTGATCAACAGTTTAATGTGAAGATGCAGTACCAGTCATAAGTCACGCCACCTTATGTTGCGGGGCCAGGAGCTATGAATCGACCCCTGCAACCACAACTAGGTGAGTACAAAGTGTTCGTGTAATAAGAGTGATGGGGAAATGAGGAAAATGACTCCTTCTCGAAGCAGGAAAATTACCAGAAAACCTTCCACCACTTTATTTACAATGTGGGACAATAATGAACTGTCGACGATATATAGATACCTGGAAATCGATCATTTGTATTGAATACTGTGACGATGCCAAGCAAGGAGGGAAATATGGTGAGGTCAGCGATTTAGGGCCGCGCCCGGGGCTAAGTCCGCTGCAGGGAAATGCATGACATGTGGGCATAGCCTCTGAACAAAGGAACAATAGTGCAGTGCATTCTCGACCTTTTAATGGACAATCTCAACAATTCGCGGTGGAACTAATGATACAGTGAAGTGGGATAGGTCTTCCTGTTGTGAAATACCGTGAAACAAAGACTAATCTAGATCCTGGTGTAGTGTAGTTCGTGTTGAGGACAGTCTCGACTGATTAATTAAAGGACAGTGCAACGTACGAGAGACACTACTGTGACCGATATCTTGTCATACATAAAAGCTGTAGTTTCACGTGGACACAAGGTGATTGAGGCCGTCCTATAGACGGCAGTAATACGAGAGCTTTAAGCACAAACCTGAGTGTCATTTCATTCATCAAGTTACCAATGAAATGCTGAAATATACGCTCCTCTGGGGAAACTTCTTAACCCCCCTTTATCACTCAACATCTCCGGGGTGGAGAACAGCTGATCGCATCGAAGTAGCCGTTCTGGGGAAGCTGCCGAACTGCTGAGTCGGCACCGAAGCTAAGTATCTTTTATTCATGTATTTACAGATACAAAAATTAGCTTGGTATTCTCCAGAACCCTTACAATTCCCGAGCTTCAGAACTTTTCATATATCTACATTGAACTGCATCTGCCACTTTTCTGACCAGGAATTGAGTTCCTCCTGAAGTTCGGTGACATCTACGTCTGACTCGATTATCCTACCACTCTTCGTGTCATCGGCGAATTTGCTAATATCACTAGTAATTCTAATATCACTAGTTTTTTTGCACATATGTGTTTGATTACATAGAAGAGTTACCCTCAACAAATGTGTCTGCCTCCAGACACATAAGAACATAAAGGAGGAGCACAGAAGCAGGCCTACTGGCCCATAATGGGGAGGTCCTTATCAAATCCAAACCCACTAACAAAAATACTTAGTCTTACCCAGCGGCTTACTATGAAAAGTGGGTTTTGCTTCACTTTAACCCACACTCTCAATTTAGGTTAACCTTGCAAACGAAATATATAAACTAAGTGAATGTATGTATATATACCTATATGTATGTAGGTATGTAAGGAGTGTAAGTACATATGGATGTAGTGCAGTATGCATGTACTATGTATATATTTAATGAATACAGTGTAGAAGAGAGAGTGAGAGAACGCACAGTACAGTGCTACAAACATCTCCACAGGCGCGTCTGGCAACGATGCTAGGATGACTAGGTATCTCTGGTGTACGACACTTGCGATACAACAGAATTATAAATAAATAAATTGTCACACATTATAGTTCTGAGGAACACGTTCAAAAATCACAGTTGGATACCAATGTTCATATATTATTACACTTCTTGGACGTTGAAATAATTTTTCCAGGCACTGAACCATGAGTAGGCTGGCAAAACTATATTATAGCAATTAAATAACAGTTGCCGATGATATACACTTTAGAGTACAAACATAACCTCATGACCTTCAGTCTATATATATATATATATATGTGTGTGTGTGTGTGTCCCTGATACACCATTGTGTTCACAACACATTTGAGTTCATATACAGTTAATATTAGCAGTGGTCCATCACAACCCTACCACAACAACTGTCTGATGTACACTGCGTCAAGGACAGTCACGACTTATGGCAATATTCCCGCATGGCAACGCTGAGATATTATTATTATTTTTATTAATACTATCATTATTATTATTACTAATTATTATTATTAATTATTATTATTATTATTATTAATATTACTATTATATTTTTATTGCGAACTCTGGTTCATTCATTGCACATTAATGAAGGTAAATTAAATGATTCAGATATTCATGTACGGCAATTATGCTGTGACACTCGTAACTACACACATACATACATGTATGCACACACAGGTATGTATGCACGCACATGTATGTATACACACATGTATGCATTCACACACATGTATATATGCACACTTGTATGTATGCACACACATGTATGCATGCACACATATGCACAAACACTCAAGGATTTACCTTGAGGTTAGTTTATGGAAATAAATGGTATAAAATACCGACACAATGGAAAAATACACACATAAGCAGTATAATGTGATCCTTTATTGACAACGTTTCGCCCACGCAGTGGGCTTTATCGAGTCACAGACAGATCTACCTGGAAAATGAGTAACATGAATATATATAGGGTATAGTCAGGTGGAGAATGCTGGGTCAGGTGGAGAAAGCTGCATGTGACAGTCTTAAAAGTAGTGTGATAGTTGAAAACATTGCAGTGTACCATTCTTGAGTTCTAGGTGGGATAGCGTTGAAGAAGTTTCTTGGGAATAGGTTCAGCTATGTTGTAGAAGCCGTTGTTCTGGTTGAAGTTGTTGGATACACAGATAAGTGATGATTCCAGGATTCTTCGGTATTGCGGCTTCTACAATATAGCTGAACCTATTCCCAAGAAACTTCTTCAACGCTATCCCACCTAGAACTCAAGAATGGAACACTACAGGTCCTTTAAGTCACACATTGTTTTTAACTATCACACTACTTTTAAGACTGTCACATGCAGCTTTCTCCACCTGACCCAGCATTCTCCACCTGACTATACCCTATATATATCTTCATGTTACTCATTTTCCAGGTAGATCTGTCTGTGACTCGATAAAGCCCACTGCGTGGGCGAAACGTTGTCAATAAAGGATCACATTATACTGCTTATGTGTTTATTTTTCCAGGTTAGTTGTATCTCAGTACGTATACCCAGAAGGTTGATTTTTATCCCAACTTTTAGCACTTAAAGTATTCTTGATCGGTGATGTGTAGATGGCACGCTACCTTAAACCCTCGAGTAGTAGACAGGGTTCACACCCTGTCTACTACTCGAGTGGTTGGTATGACGCATTTTCTTGGATTGTAAGAATGCTTTCGACACAATTCCTAACAAGAGATTAGTGCAAAAGCTGGAGGAGCAGGCAGGTATAACAGGAAAGACAGCAATGAATCAGGGAATCCCTGACGGGAAGGAAGCGACGAGTGACGGTAAGTGATGTGAGGGAAAAGTTGGTTAGATAAGAGTGGAAGCATGAATGAGTGGTGGTGGTAGTGTAATTGGTTGAGTGTTTGTTCGGCAACGGGTGGGAGTTAACATGGGACCCTCCTGTCGAATTGACGTTACTTGGCTTTCTGTTCCCATCAAGTCTGTAAGTATTGAGTTCGACTCTTGTTTATTGTTTTATTGTGTGCTGCTTTTTGTTGTTGTTAATCTAACAGAACATGATTTGACTTACGTATTTTAGCGTAATTTTTCTTAGTCCTCACCATTTATTTCTTTTGAAGGTTTCTGCCTATCATGGGAGTGACTGCTGCTCCTGGAGTGACTGCTGCTCCTGGAGTGACTGCTGCTTCTGGAGTGACTGCTGCTTCTGGAGTGACTGCTGCTTCTGGAGTGACTGCTGCTCCTGGAGTGACTGCTGCTCCTGGAGTGACTGCTGCTCCTGGAGTGACTGCTGCTCCTGGAGTGACTGCTGCTCCTGGAGTGACTGCTGCTCCTGGAGTGACTGCTGCTCCTGGAGTGACTGCTGCTCCTGGAGTGACTGCTGCTCCTGGAGTGACTGCTGCTCCTGGAGTGACTGCTGCTCCTGGAGTGACTGCTGCTCCTGGAGTGACTGCTGCTCCTGGAGTGACTGCTGCTCCTGGAGTGACAGCCGCTCCTGGAGTGACTGCTGCTCCTTTAGTGACTGCTGCTCCTGGAGTGACTGCTGCTCCTGGAGTGACTGCTGCTCCTGGAGTGACTGCTGCTCCTGCTCGACACTGGCGAGACGAGAAAGGCAATATATTATAAACTCCACCTCATGTTCCACTAAACACAGCAGTGTGTCACTTCACCTTTGTAATTGATCATCTATGGTCTTCAACGCACTGCAGAAAACTTCCCTTGATTACGCCGCTAATCTATTACATGCTAAACAACTATTGGCATCAGTACTCAGTCTCAGGCTGAAGTTTATAGCAGTCACCACCAAGATTGATTATCTCTTCTTGCACCTGCTTCTCGTTCACTCCTCATGAACCCTTAGCTACTTCACCACAACCATCGCCACATCGGAATAACATATGTCCGCTGTATATATTAACTTTCTTTCACGAAAGGTATTTATGTACTTTATTTTTCATCATTTGCTTTAGTTAGGAACATTTCATGTTTGATTGTTTTACATTTACATAAATATATTTTTGCTTATTGTCAATAAAATTGTTTATTTTCTGCTTTTAAAATTTATTCTATATTTTCTTTTCGTGACGGGAATGGTCTTTTATATTCTCTTTGAGGGTCTGAAAGGGCCGTTATACCTTCACGAGTGACGAGGTGTCAGAGTGGGCTCATGTGACGAGAGGTGTTACACAAGGGTCAGTCCTAGGGCTGGTGCTGTTTCTG